>PVHX01011043.1:0-66390 GCA_004024805.1 Geosciurus inauris | reverse complement strand
ACCCCTGAGTCACATCCCCAGCCCTATTTTGTGTTTTATGTAGAGACAGGGTCTCACTGAGTTGCTTTGTGCCTCACTGTTGCTGAGGCTGGCTTTGAACTCGCGATCCTCCTGTCTCAGCCTCCCAAAGTGCTGGGATTACAGGCTTGAGCCACCGCGCCCGGCTACAAGTGTTGATTTTTGTGCAAAAAGTAAAGTGTGTGAGAGGACAAGCCTGGGAGATTCTTGAGGATATCACTTAATAACGGTCACCTCTGGGTGGTGTTTTGGGATCATTTTTATTTTGGTTCTCCTCTATTCCCCAGCCTCTTTGGGATAGGGAAATGACTTTTACAATCTATAAAGTGGTCTGGGGACCACTGCTGACAGTGGTGAGTGTTGCAGGCCTAGTGACGTGCTGTCACCCCTCTCTGCAGAGCCGGTGTTCTGGCACTACGTGAAGGAGGTCCTCAACAGGCACGAGCTGCAGCGCTTCCACTCCCTGCGCCACATCACCTCTGACGTGGGCCGGGGCCGCGCCTGGCTGCGCTGCGCCCTCAACGAGCACTCGCTGGAGCGCTACCTGCACATGCTGCTGGCCGACCACGGCAGGCTCAGGTACCCAGCCTGCCACTGCAGGTGGGCGGGGGATGAAGAGGGCGGAATCGGGAGTCAGACTTCCTGGATTTGCATCCCAGTCCTCCCTCCATGGGGCAAGTGGGTCCCCTCCTGCAGTCCTCGTCTGTTCAGCTGTGCTGTGGGGACCCTGGGTGTGGGAATGCCTTCAGAGGACTCTGCATGGCACCTGCCCATCACCACCACTCTGTCCATGCCTATTGTCAGCCTGCCTTGGGGTGTGAGGGAGTGGCTGTCTTGGGATATAATCTGTTCTTAATTTTGTGGAATTTTAATTTGGTATTCTTTCATTCACTCAATCCCACACTGACTGAAAAAAAATAGGTAAGTTTTAAGTTGGATGAGGAAGTCTTTTTTTCTTATTAAAAACTCTGATTTTTATTATGTGTTCCTTTTTTTTTTCCTTGATCATGAATATAAAATTTGCTCAGTGTAGGTCAGGTTGTGCTGCAGTAATACCTCCAAAACCTCAGTGCATGAGACAACCAGGCTTATTTCTTCCTTGTGCTGTGTGTCTATCAGGGATGTGCTTGGCTTTCTCATCTTGGGGACCCAGGCTGATTGGAGGCTTCATCTGTTTGCCTCAGTTGTGTAGAGCCAAGGTAGGAAAAGATGTGGTTAGTGCAAACCCTGGCTCGTACCGATGCTGCCCACAGGGAGACCTCTGTGCTCATGGCAGGAGAGAGAAGAGATGGGAGCACTGCTGAGTAGGAGCCGGCATGGCAGCCACGTGTCCCTAACATTGGAAAATGTTGTAGAACTTGTGAAAACGCAAATCACTGTTTACACAAAGATCATTAACATGTTGGAATTTTTTCCAGTCACTTTTCTATATTCATGACATTTATGGTCTCTCTTGCTCTGGCTCTGTTAATTTTTCCTCTGAGAATGGTGGGCCAGACATGTTGTGTCACCTGATACAAGCGGGCAGTGATAAATCCTGCCCTGCTTCCTTGAGCAGCTTCCACATCAGCATGTGTGGAGCCTAAACACTGAGATCTCATGTAACTCAGTAAACTGACATTTCATCAGCACCATGTTGCAGTCCTTCGATTTTTTGCATCTTGCCAAGTGTTCCTTGGCTCAGGTCTCCCCTTCTGCTGTGGTCACCTCTCCCCCAGTGTTTTGTTTTTTTGGGGAGGTGTTCTGGGTTGTGCCTTAGGGCTCACAAAATACCCCTCAAGTTCTTGCGTTGACACTGCCTGTGACGCTCCACCAGCTATGGGATAAAACCCTGTGACTCTGAAGTGGGAGGCTGGGGAACCAGGACAGCTAACACTGAGGGCACATGTGTGCTGCTCAGGGACAGAGTTGGGGGCTGAGAACATACCTCCTAAGCGTTGACCTGCTGTAATTAAGGTTTCTTGAGGTGGATTTCTGTGAAGCGCTCTTCCGGGGATTACTGATGACTAGTTTAGAGTTGCATACTCAGTACCAAAGTCAAATTGAGCAGCGGGAAGCTGCGGCAAATCCCTAACAGTCACAGTGGAGCTTACTTGGGTTTGCCTCTCTCCTACCACGGGTGAGGAAACCTGGTGCATTGATGTGCACGAAAGTGGCTCCCATCTCCAGGGGAGCCCAGTTTGGAGAATTGGGTACAGCTGAAATGCCAGCTTGACCTTCTAGTTTGTGCTTCCACTAACATTTTGCTGGGTGAGTATGTTGGAAATGATGTCTCTTCTCTCTTCTCATTGTGTTCAGTCATGTCAGCAAATAATTTTTCCAGTCTATCACTGAATTACAGGCCATTCAAGATTCACTTGACTTGAGTAAAATGGAGCATTGAGCTTTGACTCCATCAATTTAGAATCCTGTGTGTGGTAGGGGGTGACATGGCATTTTGGGTTTTCTGTTGCCCGTTTTAAGCCTGCCTGTACCATTTATTGGCAGATCACCTTGGAAAGACCCTTTAACCTTCCTGACCTCCCACCCCAACTGCTATTTAGATGCATGGGGCCTTTCTAGCCTCTTGACCCTTTCTAGAGATAACTTGTACTTTTGGGTTTGTAGCCCGGAGAGGTATTTTAAGCGAATGCTGTGGTCGATGGAGCCATGGAGCTCTATAGTTTCTTTCTAAAGTCTCTTCGGTGTTAGTCATAGCAGGTGAGGCCTGTTAGCCAGCTTGGACTTCCTGTCTGTCTCTTGGGAACCTTGCTTGAGTGGAAGTCCCCCCTCTGTTCTGTTGTACTTTGCTGCCTTACAAACTAATTTACATATGTCTATTTCAGTGCGCTAAAGCCTGAGGTCTCAGGGGCCTGACAAGGAAGTTGTAGAATTTGTACATTCAGACCTTTGTTTGTAGTAGGAAGCTTCACCCAGCAGAGACCTCGGATACCTTATCTTTCCTGTGATGACCGACGTGGCACAGATTCCCCAGAAAGCCCTCTAATGGATACAGAGAACTACTCATAAATCTTTCTCTTTGCACTTCACAGCACTTTTTATGAAGACTGGTCTTTCGTGATGGATGAAGAAAGGTCTAGCATGCTTCCTACTATGGCAGCTGGTAAGCCCGACCAAGGCCGGGGCTGATGGGTCCTGGGGACCTTGGCAAGCAGAGAGGGTTGCCTGGGAGTGGATTTATAACCTCAAGGGATGTTGTGAATTTTCCTGTTGGAGTTACTTGCTGCTGATCTTCCTTTGTGACATTGAGCATTGGGCACATTTATCTGGAATTTGATAACCTGGTAGAGAAAGCCTGGGTTGAAGGGTTGGCTAGTGTGATATAAGGAGCCCAGAAGTTGGAGGGGGAACCTATCATTTTCTGGCTGGTCCCCTGCTGGCTGGATCCTGTCAACATTGTCCCCTCTCCTTCCCCATGTGGTGGGAATTCTGATGGCTCCAGTTGCTGTTTCAGGGCTGTGAGAGAATCACAGGAGATACAGGGTCGTGTATGTGATTTGTCAGCGTGGAGGCCCTGGGTCGATGTCACCTGATGGATTGCTGAGGTGTTTGTTGTTCCTCTCAAAGGGTGAAAGATGGAACCAGCCAGACAAAAGTGGGCAGCTGTATCTTTCTTCCAATTGCCTGTTGCTTCCTTTTAATTCCCCTAAAGGTTTTCACTAAGCTCTGCATATTGAGGCCTGTTAGTTTTGTCTGGTGATGAGGAAGAGTCGGATTTGAACTCGATTCCCTTTGCAGGCCTTAGGAGACCTGTGCAAGTTGTGATCTAAAGTAATCCCAGTGATGTTCTTGTTGCACATTTCGATTGCTTATTGACCTGAGGTTTTTTGATATGTGACCATCTTTAATACTTATGACAACGTGAAGGAAATAATATTGTCCCCATCATACAGGTAAGGAAACTGAAGCCCAGGGAGAGTAAAAGGTGCTTGGCCAAAGTCTCAGAGCTAGTAAGTGACCGTGCTGGGCTTCGACCCCAGGCAGTCTACTCCAGCCCTATTCCTGGGTAACTCTTGTTTGTGCCTGTCTTCCTTACCTTTAGGGAGGAAATCTGGAAAATTTCACTCCCCTGATAACTGGTGTCTATGGACCCAGCTTTGCAGAAGGTTTTATGAATGTTTGAAATTGGTGTCCATCCTCTCTGTACTGTGTTGACCGTCCCGTTCACCACGGTGGTGACTTCTTGGTAGCAGGTGCTCCAGGCTTTCCTTCTTTTGACCAGGGCTGAACTCCATACTCTTCGCAATTAACATCGACAACAAGGACTTAAATGGGCAGAGTAAGTTTGCTCCCACCGTCTCCGACCTCTTAAAGGAATCCACGCAGAACGTGACCTCCTTGCTGAAGGAATCCACTCAGGGAGTGAGCAGCCTCCTCAGGGAGATCACAGCCTCCTCTGCCGTCTCCATCCTCATCAAACCCGAGCAGGAGACCGACCCGCTGCCTGTCGTGTCCAAGAGCGTCAGTGCTGGTGAGCGAGAACAGGCAAACGAGGTGGTGCGTGGAGGGTCCTTTTGAGGACAAGAAATGTCTGATGGGGACAGCTCTTGTAATCTGCAAGTCATTCCAAGGGGGATGAAATAAGTGACTTGCATTTTCAGTTCACATTTGTGCTTTTCTTTTTCTTAACTTTTTTTAGTTGTAGAAGAACACAATACTTTTTATATGCGGTGCTGAGAATCGAACCCAGTGCCTCATGCATGCTAGGCAAGCGCTCTACCACTGAGCCACAGCCCCAGCCCCGCATTTGAGCTTTTCTTCCCTTCGTTCACTCTGAAGGCAGTCTAACATCCTCTGCTAGACGAGGAGACAGTGGGGAGAAGAGCAAATGGGAAGCGAGGGTGTGGCAGCCACAGGACCCACATGGGCTTGATCTTCACTCATCCACTCCAGCATTCGTGGTGGTCTGTGTGTTAGGCAGTGAGCTCAAGACAGCTTGCCCACATTGAGCTTGGCAGCCTGCTTTGGGATGGGTGAGGGTAGCATTTAAAGACAAATTCTACAAATATCTTTTTGGTAAATGTGATGAGAGCCAATCACAGGTGCTTTGGAGAATGAATATCATTTGTCTTGCCTGTGTTGGGAGGATGTTTAAGCAGAGATCTGAGGCAAGAGGATTTGGTCAGCTTTGACTTCAGGTGCAGGGAGGCAAAAGAAAATTAGTTTGCAAGTAGTTAATAATAGTCAGTCATGGTGGTGCATGCCTGTAATCCCAGTGACTTGGGAGGCTGAGGCAGGAGGATTAGAAGTTGGAAATCAGCATTAGCAACTTAGGCCCTAAGCAACTTAGCAAGACCCTGTATCAATAAAAAATACAAAGGGTTGGGGATGTGGCTCAGTGGTAAAATGCCTCTGGGCACATTCCCTGATACCAAAGGGCAGGGGAAAACCCCCTAAAAAACAAACTCTGGAGCATTAGATGTTGCTATGGTAGAACTGGAAAATTTTGGCTTAAGTTCTAGTCCCTGTGTCTTCAAATACCTTAAGGCAGTAAATGTGGCCATTTCTGAAAATTATGAGTGATGGTAAAAACTCAGAATACCATGGGTTCTTTGGTGCAGAGATTGACCTGTCTGCCTTCTCCCTCTACAGCAGAGACCTTGCATGCAAGGTGTAGAAAACAGGACTGTTGAGGGCTCTGTGTAACAAAGACACAAATTTCTACACCCAGAAAACCTTTTGAAATTCTCAGAGCTGTGTAGGCTGGGGAGGCATCACCAGGTCAACCCTTGGTTTACATGGAGTTGTGGGATTGGCTGGAAATGTCTCACATCTGAGTTGGATGATGGTTAGGTGAACAAATGGACTTGTCTTAGCTCTGACCCCTCAGGAAGTCTCACTTGCTGTTTCAGTTAGCCTTGCTGTGTAACAAATGACAATAAAAGGTGGTGGCTGAAATCTACCACGTTTCATTTTTTAACGACTCTGGATCAGCATGTTAGGGCTTTTGCTGGCTTCCCTCAGCTTGCTCATGGCTGTGTCATTGGTGACTGAGTTGGATGGTCTAGGATGGCCCGCCTGTGTGCCTGGCATTGTGCTGGGGCCTCCGTTTCTACACACAGTTGTCGTCTTTCAGCGAGCTGGACTGGCTGCTTTGGGTAGTGCCGTCAGGACAGCAGTCCAAGAGGGCAAAAGAGAAGCCATGAGACCTCTTGATGCCTGGGCTCTAGAACTGGATGTCATTTGTCACATTCCAGTGATAAAATCAGAGCACTGTGCCAGCCCAGATTCAAGAGTGTACAGAAACAGGCCCTCCTGTGCCCCGTGTGGGAGGAACAGCCAGGCCCATGGCAGGTGGCGGCATACGGGGGGATTTGGGGCTGTGGGACAGTTGGCTGCAACCCCCACGCTGGTTCCCCTGGTCTGGCCTACCACCCTCGGGAGTATTTCCCATAGTGAAACAATGGAAATTGATTCAGTAACGGCGGCATCCTTAGAATTCAAGTGACTACTAGAAGGGACAGTTCCAATGTATGATCTGAGGCGCGTTCTCGTACAGGCCCATGTCCATCTTGCTCAGTCTTCTATAGACAGGTGTTTTTCAAGGATTTAAAAAACGAATTTGCATAGTTGGACTTCCCAGGAGCGTAAGGAGAGCTCCCAGGGCCTGGAGGTGAGCTGGCGCCGTCTTCCTTTGGTCTTGCCTACTTTCTCTTGCTGTGTCTTTCTTTTGCCAGATGCGAGATGTAAAAAGGAGCGGAAGAAGAAAAAGAAGGTGACCAACATCATCTCCTTTGATGATGAGGAAGATGAACAGACCTCTGGGGATGTTTTTAAAAAGCTCCCCGGGACAGGGGAGAGCTCGGAGGAGAACTCTGACCGGTCCTCGGTCAACGTCGTGTCAGCCTTTGAAAGTCCCTTTGGGCCCAATTCCAATGGCAGCCACAGCAGCAGCTCCTGGAAAGTCGATTCCCTTTCTCTAAATGGGGAGTTCGGGTACCAGAAGCTTGATGTGAAGAGCATCGATGACGAGGACGTGGATGACAATGAGGATGATGTGTATGGGAATCCCTCCGGGAGGAAGCGTGCGGGCCACCTGGGATCACCAGAGAAGTAAGTGCCACTGGAGCTTCAGTGGAGGGAGGTGTATTGCCTATTTCCCCTCCTACACTCGTGGAGGAAATAAGTCAAGTTTGTATTTGTTAGGGCCTTATTCATTTTTCAACCTTTATTTAGGAGGTGGGGGTGTCAGCTTGCCATTCTTGTGAGAATTAAGAGGGGAAGCGAGTATATTTGGAAGCACTTAGCACAAGATGAATGCCAGCCTGTGTGCCTTGAAGCTCTTGCTTTGCACACAGGACTTTGTTTTCATGAACTGGGTTTTCCTTCATCTCGACCTTGTCACAGCACAGAAGCTCTGGAGGAGGCAGGGTAGGTCCAGAGAACGGCTGCATTCCTGTGGGCGGCTGTCCCGGTGTCTGCAGACAGCTGGCTTGTGAAGCTGCTGGAGTTACACTCGTGGAGGGGCTCGTGGGAGGGGCAGGCCTCGAGCAGAAAAGCCGTTAATGTCGAGTGTGGATTTGGAGTCCAGGCAACCCGGGATTGTGTGCTCGATGAGGTTGACGAGTTTCCCCACAGCCCAGAGCCTCTGGCCTCATCTGAGACTTGGGAGGATGGCAGCGCCTGTTGGTAGGGCATTGCGGAGTCGGTGGCATCCTGCATGTGGGCCTTTGTTGCTGATGCCGGCCCAGCAAGTGACGCAGTTCAGGTCAGCTGCTGCTGCTGTCGTTCTACTCTTGTGACACTTCTTGCACTGTCTCCTCTTCACCCATCAGGAGGGTGATGTGTCAAGCCCATCACAGCGGACTTCATAATGTAGGCAATTAAAGTGTGAAATGAGTACATGTAACTGCGTCTTGCCTGTGGCTGAAGCGTCATGGTGTTAAGGTGTGCAGTGTGACAGTGTGGCTCTAGCCCTGAGCTGCTATTTTTTTTGTGTGGTTCTGGGGGTCGAACCCAAGGCCTTGCACATGCTAGGCAAGTGCTATGCCACTGGACGACATGCCAAGTACTTTTAATTTTATTTTGGGACAAGTTCTTCTTACATGGGGCAGGCTGGCCTTGAACTTGCAGTCCTGTAGCCTCAGCCTTCCGAGGACCTGGAATTACAGGTGTGTGCTACTGCACCTGGTTTCATGTTTTAATATTAGTTTTTCTTTTTCATGAGACTAAACTTTATTTTTGCTTTGATTCTCATTTACGTGGATGCTAGTGTTAGTGGTATTAGCTTATTGATCATCTGAGACATGCTGGATGATATACCTTAGTGATACAGCAACCCTGTGAGGTCGGTGGGCATTACACCTGCTTTATAGGTGACAGCAGGAGTCCATATGGTGGAGATCTGTCAGAGCTGGGAGTTGGGTTTGGATATGGCATCGTATAACCCTAAAGTTACACGATCAAATATTCTCCATGCTCTTATATAGTCATGATTATCAATAGGCTGATGTGATGGTTGACATGATGGCCCCTTTGAATGGGCTGTGGAGCCCAGATTAAAAAACATTTCTGTGAAGACATTTCCAGATGAGATTAGCATTTGAACAGGTGGGCTCAGTGAAGCAGATGGGCCTCCCCAGTGTGGGTGGGCATCTCGCAATCCCTTGAGATAGAACAAACGCACCGAAGAAGGGGGAGCTGTTTCCCTTCTGCCTGCCAGCTTGAGCTGCAGTGTTGGCCTCCTTCAGTGGACAGAGGTGGATGCTTTTTGCTCTCCTGGCTCTTGGGCTTCAGACCTGAACTGAATTGCATCATCAGCATTTCTAGGTCTGCAGACTGCAGAGCTCTGGACCTTCGTAATCGGTGAACCAGGTACTCAGTATAAGTCTCTTCATCCATTCTCCCCATTGGTTCTTTATCTCCAGAACCCTCAGTTGTTGTCCATCAGATCAGTGTCCTGACCTGCTAAAGGTGTCCCCCATTGTTGAGTAGTTAGGTTGCTGGCATTTTGATTTTGCTTTTTTTGGCCATTTTGAAATGAGTATTTCTGTATACAAGGCTGTTTTCTACTCTGAAATTATTTCTTGGGGCACTGTTCTAGGCTATGAATGTTTTTATGCCTGGAAGCTGTCTTGTGAACTGTACTATTCAGGGTTCTCCAGAGAAACACAACCAGTAGGGGTGTGGGAGTGTGTGTGTGTGACCTTGTCAATATTGCTCTCAGTTTCTATATCTCTGTATTGCTATCTCTTTCTCAATTTATTTTAAGAAATTAACTTGTAACACAGAGGCTAGCCAGTCTAAAGTCTGTAGGGTGGGCTGGAGACCCAGCGAAGAGTTACAGTCAACTTCAGAGGCAGTCTGTTGGTAGCATTCCTTCTTCCTCTGGGAAGTCTGTCTGTTTGCTGTTGAACCTCCACCAGTTGGATGAGGCTCACCTATTAGGCAGGACAATCGGCATAGTCCACTGACTTAAATACAAACCTCATATGAAAAATACCCTCACGGAGACATCTAGAATACTGTTTGATCAAGTATCTGGGTGATGTGGCCTAGCCAAGTTGACACATACAAGAACTTTCACAGCTGCATTTAGTTCTTCTGGGCCATTTAGGAAGTGCCACTGGATTCTGTGGCTCTATAGGTGGGTGCATCTGAATGGGTCCACTCTGTGGTTCTTTGGCTGTAATCAGCCAGGCCTCTTCCTACCCACAGGTGCCATTGAGTAGAGGCTGGAGGGGAGGCCAGCTCCAGGCTAAGGTGGCTGCTGGCATTGTGATGTGTAAAGCACAAAGCTGTGCTGGTGACCTCCATGGGGGCCTGGGTCCTCCAAAGCCAGTGGGCCTCCTGCAGCCTGCGGACAGCTTCTCCCTGGCACACGGGGATCTCGATTGATCACTCCATAGAGCAGCCTGGGGAAGAGCCGAGGAGTGATGAGATGGCCTGCCAAGTAATACTTCGATTTTGATGTTAAGCTAAGGCTTGTGGGAAGGTTGGGACACAGCAGATGGGTGAGGGCGCTGGGGCAGGCCAGGGGCAGCCGGGTGGATGTCGCCACCCCTGGTTGTCTTGAGGTCTGTTGCCCACAGCTGGGCCGACTCCTCTGATGGCTGGTCCCAAGCCACTGCTTGATGACCAGTGCTCTGCCTCTGCCTCAGTGTTGGTCACAGGTATTGGCTTTACTTTCTCTTCATATGGATAATACCCTTAGTATACAAAGGAGTTTTCCTGTCACCTTATATGTGCTCTGACTTGATCAAGTAGGGGGAGAACGTGGTTCAAAAGCAATTAAACATGAATAAATGTTGCACCTTATTAGCAATGAAGTAAATGCAAAGGGAAGCAAGGGGCCGTGTGCTCCCTATCATATTTGCCAAGATTTAAAGTGAGAAGAGGATGAAAGGGAGCCCCAGCTCTGCGGCTGCTATGGGGGCAGGCATGCTCAGTGCACCTCTCCCAGGTGCAAAGGGGGTGTTCCGTCCACGCTGGTGCAGTGAGTGGTGGCAGGGCTGGTGCCAGGGCTGCGACAATCCTGGGGAAACACTGGGAGAAAACATCAGGAGCTTTGTAAGTGGCCATCCCGCTTGATTTGGCAGTCTGGTGATGAGAATCTGCCCCCAGGATGCGCGCTCGACTGGGGCGAACAGGTTGCCACAGGTAGGTACCAAAGTCCTGACTCAGAAGCGGAACACCAGAGCTGACCTGCATGTGCAGCCACTGAGGCGGTCCCCAGCAGGGTGTTCAGGGGTTGAGTTCTAACAACTCAACGTTTGGGATCTTGAACATTTTAAGGGAGTTTGTCTGATGGTAAGAAGATGAGCTTATGAATTAATATCAAATGGAAAAGCAAGACAAAATTCTCCATGTAGTTTTGTTACAGCTGTGTGAAGAGGATGTCTAGCAAGCCAGAAGGTCCTGGGGAGGTGGTGTCCAGCACATTTGTTTTGGGGACTTTTGAAAGTATCTTATTTTTTCAGTGAAAAGAACACCCACTCTTTTTAAGCCAATCTTGGAGCCATATCCTGAGGCCTTCCCTGCCTCAGGAATTGCTTTGACTCATTTTGTGATGGCCCTTGGGGCTGCTTTTCCTTGGGTTCAGATCCTTATCCTGTGGGGTCCTGGCTTTACCTTGTGCACACACGTTACTGGGAAGTGGTAAGAATTGTGTTGGAAACAGCAAATACCCCCTGCCTGGAGCTGGGGATGCCTTGGGAAGGACTGCGGCCTCTGCTGCCCCCTCCTGAGAGGGTGCATGGCCCCGCTGCAGCTCCATCCCCTGGGCCACCAGCTACTAGAGCAGAGCCTCAGGAGGGTGGTTCTGACAGATTCTAGATGCACAGCCAGGTTCACCTGGGACTTGGTCAGGGTCTGCCATCAGGACACAGGCAGGAGCAGCTCCTTCTTTGCCTCCCGCTTTGAGTGCCACTGCCTGACCTGTGGGATTCAGTGACGAGTTTTGCACAATTGTTCGGATTTTTCCCTCGGGTTCCTGCTCTCAGTGGTGAATGACTTGACCAAAGCTAGAGCAGCTGGAAGGAGACACTGCCTGGCTAGCCGCCTGCCCCAGCCAGGAACAGTTAGGAAGAAATAGCAGCACAGAAAAGTAGGCCACGAAGCCTAGAGTATTTACTAGCTGGCCCTAAAAACTTTGTCAATCTCTTTAAAATAAAAACTGTGTGTAACATCACACGGCGGACAGAGGCTGGAGACCCGCTGGAACTGGGTTTGGAAAGCGCACTGCCTTTGTTGCCTATGACCTTGGACAAGTCCAATAATCGGCGTTTTCTTTTTCTCCTCTTCCTCTCCTCCCCCCACTTCCTTTCCTTTACTAAGTAGTTATGGTTATGATCAGCTTTGGTCTTCTTGATCTACTGAGTTACAAAATGATTTTATAAACTTTAAAGAACTGTATGAATACATCCTGGTATTTACTAGTGCTTCCTGATTGTCCAGAGGCAAATGCTGCTGCGGGCAGACGGACAGCTAGGCAGTCAGCCTGGTGTCACGAAGGCTGGATGTGTTGGTTTTATGCTTGGCAGATAACAGAATAACAGATCATGTGAGCCTGGTTAATACTTGAGCTGACGACTGCCTTTCCTTGAAACAGACCCAGGCATGACTGGGTCTGACTGTCCTTTGACCCACAGGGTCTGAAAAACCAGCAAGGCAAAGCGATACTAGCCCAGATTTGTGTAACCTCTGTCGTTTGAGAACCTGGATGGCGGCATTTCCTTTTGCTCAGCACTTTGCGTGGCTTCCCTCTGTCCCTCTCCTTCCCTCAGGTCCTGTGCTTCTTTCAACTCGCCCCTCAAAAGTCCCCCTTCAGGCCCGTCTTCCATGACCTTCCTGATCAGCGACATGATCTGAGCTCCTGTTTGACTCCATAGGACAATGTGATTGATGTTCTTGCATCCTGCCAGGCTCCGACCTCCATGAGGGCAGGATGCCTACTTTGCTGACTCTGTCGCCAGCACAGTAGTGAGCTGCTTCAGTAGCTGCTCAGGAAAATGAATGTCAGGGGTCTGGATTCCAACTCCATGCTCTACACTCCTGCCCATCAGCACCATCCTGGCCTGGGTGGCTCCCAAGAGAGTACTTGAGGGGAGGCTCAGAGGATGTGTGTGGTGATCACGAGCCCTTTGGGGGTCTGGGCCCTGTCATGCAGCTGTCTTCTTTCACCTCAGGCCCCTGGATGGGAACACCTGCCTCTCCCAGGTGCACAGCTGGGCTCCGCTGCAGGTGCTCCACGGCGATGCTGATGTCCTCTTCCCAGTCAGCGGAGTGGGCTCCTATGGCCCGGCAGGTGGGTGCTTCCTCATTTCCCTTTTCCTCCCGTAAGAGCTTCAGTTTGAGAACTAACAGAATCGGAGACTGCATGCACAGGTAGCAGCGGGAGCCTGGGGCCCTGGGAAAGGAGGGGCTTGCGGTGGACTGAGAAGTTAGAGGGGCCTTGGTCTCTTAGGAATTTGAGCATTTGAGGTATTCTTGACTGAGTTGGGCTGACCTGGCTGGTAAGCCCCCAGGGGTCTCCAGGCCTGTTTTATTCCCCCTGCCCCATGCCAGTGGCTTATTGAACTTAGTCATGTCAAGGTAAAGAGTGATTTCTATTTTGCCTCTTAGGACCTCAGTTTCCCTCTGAATCTTGCAAGCTCTGTGGTGGAGGGGCTATCTATAAAGTCACTGGTGCCCTGGGCAGAAAGCTCTTGGGGCTCTGGGGTGGCTTGCTTGGACTGGCCTTTGACTGTGGGCCAGCATCTGTGCACATTCCATGTGGCTGTGGTCTCACTGTTTTTTGTAGCTGGAACAGGTCATGGGACCAGGGGGCTGTGCATGGGTGAATCTGGCTTGCCCACCGGGACAGGTGTGCCATGAAGTGCACAGAACCTGTAGAGAGAACTGCTTGGTTGCTGTCACTCCCTTCCCCCAGCACCGTGAGCTCAGAGAAGCCTTAACCTGACTGACAGGCACTTTGCTATTTTCTAGGGAACTCATGCTTCTCTGGGCTTAGAGTTAGCGAGTTGTGACTGGGGTCTTCCAACTGCTTAGGAAGCTGTTGAAATTTGAAATGGGTGAAAGATTATTCTTGCCACTTGGTGGAGAAATCCATCTGCTGGCCTCAGGCTTTCAATCCTTCTGCTTCAGGCTCCTAGGTAGCTGGGATTACAGGTGTGGGCTGCACTGGGTGTGTGCTGGCTTTCCATAGATAAGGGCCTCAAGGATCCTCAAGAGAAGGTCCCCACCATCCTCTAGCACGTCTCTTGTGGTCTCCTGGCTGCCAACCTGGCAGACCCTGAGGCTCCATCTTGTTAATCTTGATGGGACCCCAAGGTCCAGCTTATCTTGATGGTGCTCACCAGAGGTGATGTGTAGGAGCCACTCTGCCAGTATTTAAAGGTGCTGCAGTCACATCACCACCAGGAGCCTTGCAAGCGTGACAGCCTGTGGGGCAGGCGCACTGTGGGAGCACTGCAGAGGAGACCCAAGGTGCCTGCAGGTGCTGATCAGGCCCGGGGAGCTGGTCACCTGACTGGATGCCAAGTTGCATCAGTCCCTTCTGTCTGGTGTCTGTTTCCACGGGAGGCACCTGGGCCAGGTGGTCTTGGGCTTGGCCTACCAGCCTGGCTCTTCCTTGAGTGGGCTCTGCCAACATTTTTCTGAGACTCTACTTTCTCCCCATGTCCAACTAGTGCCCCTCTGATTGACAGTGACATTAATACATTCTGTCTCATTCTGGCTGAGAGGCCATCCTGTCCTTTAACGTGACTTCCCACACAGAAGGCTTCTTACCTCAGGGGTATTTTCAGTCATCCTTGAAAATGTTGCTGCCTGCGTAGTCACTGCCTTGGAGAAACTGGGGAGAGGTGGAGGGAGGGGGATGAGGAGGAAGCCAGGCTGGCGGGGAGGAGGGGGGTTCTCAGTAGCTGAGTCTTGGGAGGGAGAAGGAAGTCGGAAGGGAACTTAAAAAAATGAGTACCCTCTGAATCTTGCATGAGGCAGCTCTGGTGGGGGGTGACATGTCCTGGGTTAGGGGCAATTTGGAGGGGAGACCAGCCCTGGGTCATGTCATGGGACTTTGAGTAGGTGGGGGGTTGGGCACACCCGTGATCTACAACAGAGCAAGGTGAGTTTACCTATGTATCTTTGGTGCAGCTAGAGAGGGATGGCACCCGAAGTGTCTCCAAGTGACAGTAATGACCGGAGGTGAAGCAACTTGCATGACTGACCGCTGGGGGTGCGCAGATGTTGCTGCCTCCTCTCCTGGGGCTCTGCTTTAGTGTGGGGTTGTAGCAGATGCCTGCTCCATTCCTTAGATGCACTTGAAGCCTCACATCCTCCAACCTTTATTTCCCAGTCGGAGCTAAAGCTCTTGAGCTTCGCCCTCACGTGGGGATCCTGCTGTGATCCAGCAGGACTGACGCTGGAGCTAGCTCGTGGAGGGCAGCTTTGCTCTTCTGAGTGCCAAGGTGTTGGCGTGGTGCCAGGGGTCATGAGCCCCTTGGGGTTCTGGGCCTTCTCTTCAATTGTCAGGGTTCCCTGCTCTGTGAAGGCAGGTGCTAGGTAGGCTCTGGGGGAGGAAGCCCACCTGGGGTGCTGTCTAGAGGGAGAGGACGGGGGACATCATATTTTTTAGAGGATAACTAAGGAGGGGCAGAAAAAAGGGATGAAGCTCACGCAACCTCTGAACCCTCAGATCACCCCTTCTCTCTTGCCATTATTTCTTGCGTGGGTGGTCGCAATAACCCTGGCACCGCCACCATACCCTGACATTCAGAAGAGTAAAGCGGCTAGCCCTAACACGTCCTGCTGGGCCACTGCTTCTCAGCAGCTCTGCCAGCTTCTGCCCGCGTTCCTCGCCCTGTCCACTCTTCACTGAGCAGCCAGAGTGACTTTAAAGTGCACAACCACACGGAGTCATTCTTCCCTCACACCCTTCCGCTGGGAGGAAATCTAGAATCTGCGCTGTAGCTGCCCAGGCCCCAGCTAGTCCCGGACGCCTCATTTCCTCCCTTTCCCTTGGCCTGGCGTCCCCAGCCACACCAGCCCGCTGCTGCCTCCTTGAGCGGAGCCGGGCCTGCTGTCTGCACCCGGAGCGCACCCTCGCTTGCGGCTTCTCTCCCTTCCTTTGTTGGTGGTGCTTCTCTGGAGAAGCTCCCCTGGCCTCTCAGGCAAGGACTCGCATCCCTCATGTGGCAAGCCACGTGTCTTCATGGCTCTGATTTCCTTTACGATGATGCGCTTGTGTGGTTCCTTGACCACACCTGTGCCCCTGCTAGTCTGAGGCCCCTGAGGGCAGGACTGTGTTTTTCTTCAGTGTGACCTTGACCCTGAACAGTGCCAGGCTTAAAGCTGAGTGGGGGAGAGGGTGGTGGCTGTGGGTGAAGAGATGGGTGTGCTGTAGGGAGTGGGAGCATGGCTTTGGAAACGGGATATCCAGATTGAGGATGGGATATCCAGATCCACGTAGTGTGTGGGGGGGGCAGGGCGGGGCACCAGGTGTGTTAAGAGGAGCAGGCCTCTGGGTCAGTCTGGGTCAGCCTGATGAGCCTGCATGCTGAAGTGGGAAGGGCTTGGCCTGGCCTTGGGGCAGACCATGGCTACAGTCCTTGGAGTCCATTTCCTCATTTGTAAAAGGAAGACAGTGGTAGTCCCTGTCTGAGAGGGGCCTTGAGGATGAAGGAGCGTCCCTGGTTTGTATGCCAGTGTGTCCAGCCCACTGCAGGTGTGAGCTGGTCGTGGTCGTGTTTGTGAAGGGGCTGATGGCAGTCGGCTGGGGCCAAGTCAGCATCACGTCCAGCATGCCAAGTGGGTGACATCTTCACTGTGGCTTTGCATCCTGTGTGTCAGAGCCCTAGGCTTTGCTTTAGGGTGTGGACTCTGACAGCCCGGAGTTAGATTAGCGGAGGTGACACAGGACTGGGGGGGCTGCTGCAGGTCTTTAGAAGGCAGTGAGCCTTTGAGCCATTGTGCAGTAGAACCAGCTTGTGGGCAGAGTAGGGGAGCATCCATGCGGCCCTGAGAGGAGGCCTGGGGATTGTGTTAACTTTGTTACTGTTAAAAAAAAAAAAAAAAAAAAAAAAAAAAGTATAACACCTGAGAATCAACATGAGAAGAGATTTATTTCAGCTCATGGTTTCAGTCCGTGGTCACTGGCCTCATTGCCTGGGCCTGTGGCGAGGTGGCTCTTCATGGTAGGAGCGTATGGTAGAGGAGGTCCCTCTCTTCATGGCTCCCAGGAAGCAAAGAGTGAGGGGCTAGGGTCCCCACACTCCTTAAGGCACCGCCCTCAGGGATCAGCTTCATCTACTGGACCCGCCTCTTAAAGGTTCAGACTCCCAGTAGCACCATGAATTGGTGACCAAACCTTTAGCAAGTGGGCCTTGGGAGGACACTTGCCAAACCACTGTGGGTGTCATTTGGCTCTGTGGAGGGAGGAGGGCAGGTGCCATGCTCCCTGAGGTGACAGCCCAGCGGGAAGCAGGATGGAGGCCAGCAGTTTTGAGGTCAGCGTGAGGCAGACCCAGGGAGCATCCCAGGACAACTTTCTGATAAGCAGTTAGAAACGTGGGACCAGGATTTGGGACAGAGGTCATAGCCAAAGGAAGGGACTTGAGAATGGTCATCTTCAGAGGTGAAACTGTAGTTAAAACATTGCTGTATTTTCCAAAGAGGACAGAGGGCTGCGGAGCCATGGTCTAGTGACTGCTGACTGGGGAGTCCGAGAAGGTGGCTGGAGGAGGAGGGCCAGGGCATGTGGGACTCCCGCCAGAGGAGTGTGAGGTGCGTGGGGCTGAGGAAAGGGTTCCTTGGGGACTTTGAGAGTCATTTCATTGCTGAGACAGATGGCGATAGAGGCTACGCAGTGAGCAGTGTCAGCCACTGCCTGTTGAGCATCCTCATCAAGCGTCTGTGGAGTTTTGTTTGTTAAAATGTGAAATTCATCTGTGTGGCAGGTACTATTAAAATATTGTGCAGTAGAGACACAGCTGTCTTTCCATTTCACAGATGAAGAAACTTGGGCATAGAGACCAGGTAGCTTGCTGAATGAAAGCTGGGGAGCAGGGGCTTGAACCCCTGCAGTGGGGGGGAGCCTGCACCCTTAAACTAATGTCAGTAAGGAAGGTGGGGCGAAGATGGCACTTCATTTTCCCTTCTGGTTCTTGAAAGTATTAGCAGTGAGAAGCTCTAGGGAGATGATGGGGTAGAAGGGAAGGGATGGGAGCAGTCTTCCTCCTCTTGAGGTTCCCGTAGAGAGCCCGCCCTTGATCCTGGGAAGTCTGACTCTAGCTAAGCAGAGGTGTGGAGGAGGCTGTGCTGTTTGTTCTGTGTCCCTGTCCCAGACACAGGGCTGGTTTCATAGTGGGTGTTGACAATGAGAAGTTGCTCAAATGAGCAAGAGTTCCCTCCAGTGATAAGGGAGGTTAATGTCACCATCCAGCCCGAGGCTCAAGGGTTTTTACCTTTTCCTGGAAAGACGCTTGCGCAGGCACTCATGCATTTATGAAAATCATTAACATCTTTTGCCCGTTGGTTCTAGATCTTATTTATGACCTCACTTCTTGGGAATGTGCTTCTGAATGCTACTTATGCAGCATTAAGGTTAATATTAAGCTGCTGTTGGAGAAAGTCACATTGTCAGTGATTTGCTGCCCTCTACTGTCCGTCTCAAGTCATGACAGGCAGGAGGTTTGTCCAACAGAGCTTTTTTTTTTTTTTTTTAAATTACTCTCTAATTCTGAGGTTGGTGCTGAATATGGACTTCATGCGTAATTCCACTTGCTTCAAGATCAAAAAAGTTACATGTTAAGTGGGAGATAGGGTCTTCTATCAGTGACTGATGCCAAGTCATAAAAATGTCTGGAAAAATGAAATGGGTAGCAGATCAAGGTCTAGTGTGCATGTGGGTAAAAATTTCTAAGTCAGCCGATGTAGCAGTTGAATGAATGACAAGAAGATGGAATTAAACACCTTACCATCTCTCTGTGGTGTCTCTACACAGATGCTCCCCTGGGAAGCCTGGAGAATGGAACAGGACCAGAGGACCACATTCTTCCAGAGCCTGGACTTCGGTACAGGTTAATATTAAGAAAACAGGTTGCCTTTGGTATTGAGATGTGTCATTCACAATTTGTTATTTGATTATTTTTTTGTGGTACCTGAGGCAGAATCCAGGAGTTCTCTATCTCTGAGCTATATCCCCTGTTCTTTTTATATTTGAGACAGGGTCTTATCAAGTTGCTGAGGCTGGCCTCAAACTTACGATCCTCCTGCCTCAGCCTCCCTAGTTGCTGGGATCACAGGCATGTGCCACTGTGTCTGGCTGGCATTTTATTCTTTTTTTTAAAGATAGGACACCTGCGAGTGTTATATGCAAGGCCCAACTTCACACTTCCGTTTGGGGGTAGTCGTGCATCTCACAGTGTGCACTTGCCAAGAGGCTTAGGTCATCTTTCCCCACAGTCACCATGCAGGGGATGATATTGGTCCAACTATTTGCATACCTCCTGTCCTTTTTGTATTTTTTTGAGCTATATCTGAGTACCTCCTGTCATTTTCTTAGTCTAAATTACTACTTGATAACATTTAACAGTCCTAGTGTTATATTTAAGTCACTTTGATTCTGTGTAATGTTTAAGCACACCCTCTATAAGTACAAAAAGTTTTTTCCTCAAATTGAAGAATCTCAAGGGGGAACAGAGTTGCCAAGTTGTTTGCTGTTTTGTGGCTGAGCAGGGGTAGATGGCAAGGTCTCCCTGATGCCCCCACCATCCGTGCTGCTCTTTTTTCTTTGTGATTTTCATTTGGCGTCTTGGAGACACCTCTACCTGCATTTCCAACCTTGTCTTCAGGGCGGCTTCTTGCCTGTTGCCCCAGACCATGCGTGGTGTCCTGGTCTCACCTAGGCGGGGTTCCAGAAGTGGAAGGTAGTGCTTCCGCACCTGGAGCAGGCCTGCACACTTGGAAAGGATGGTGGCACAGGCCCTTCCAGGGCTTGGAGTTCTTTTCCCTGTTTATTTTCAGAAAATTGGCAAAATATGGCAACGAATGTAAAAAATATTACTCTTAAGCCCAACTCCATGGTATGGTCAGTGCTTTGGTGCTTTCTCTGTGTGTGTCCCTACTATTTTCACAAGAGATGGTAGTACTTTTCACATTGCAAAACCACCACAGATAGCTGGCCCTCGTTATTTGTAGGGACGATGTTCGGTGGAGTTGCTGAGAACCTCTGCTGTTGCTTGCGGGGGAGGGGCTGGGTTATCCAGGCAGGAGTTGTCTGCCACTGCCACCGTGAGGCTCTGCTACAGCATTTTTATTGGTTGATGAGTACGTTACCTGGTTTTGTGTCTGTGCCTGTTTAAAGACGGCTTGTTGAATATCTTTTGTTTGTTGCCAGGGATTGAACTCAGGGGCACTCGACCACTGAGCCACATCCCCAGCCCTATTTTGTGTCTTACGTAGAGACAGGGTCTCACTGAGTTGTTTAGCGCCTCGCCGTTGCTGAGGCTGGCTTTGAACTTGGAATTCTCCTGCCTCAGCCTCCCTAAGTACTGGGATTACAGTCATGCACCACTGTGCCTGGCTGGCTTGTTGAATATCTTGTTGACTGTCAACACTGAACCAGTGGCAGACAGCTCCTGCCTGGAT
Source organism: Geosciurus inauris (assembly GCA_004024805.1). Classification (NCBI taxonomy): domain Eukaryota; kingdom Metazoa; phylum Chordata; class Mammalia; order Rodentia; family Sciuridae; genus Geosciurus; species Geosciurus inauris. Next base: position 46,287 of record PVHX01011043.1, on the reverse strand, counting down.
AAAGCTCCTCTGACACATTGCCCCCCAAGGCACGTGGCAGCCTCTTGCTGTAGAACCAGTAGGCAGCAGCGTCCTTAGGGACCCCTTTAAACAGAAAATCACCCACAAGCCCCACAAAAAGGTGGAAAGTGTGGCACTAAGTACACTTGTTTATAATTGTGAGAGCTGAAATGAGAAGGCATCTTGCTTGACCTCAGCGGGGGATGTTCAAGTTTGGTGACTCAAATTTTTTGCTTGTGAATGACTTGTGAAAGTATTGAGTATCGATTTGGGGGCTACAGATACATTTAATGTGTAGACTAATTGGCAAATATGGAATCTGCAAATAATAGCATCGAGTGTTTCCAATGGCTGCCTTCTGTTACTCCCAGTAGAGAACCCCAATAAGTGACCACCTTGTGTTTTGAGCGGGGAGGTTGTGCATTTTAAGTGGCCAAGTGTAACTTCCTTCTCCCTACTTTCCCCCAGTGTGGAAGCCAGTTCTCCAGCCCAAGGAAGTCCTCTGAGCAGCCTCTTGCCTTCTGCCTCAGTGCCAGAGTCGATGACGATTAGTAAGTATTCCTCACGCCACCTCCCCCCATATGGGGCTGGCTGTGGGTCTGTGCGTCACAGAACTGTCTTTGTGCTTATTCCTTTGTGACTGAAGGTGGCAAAAAGTGGGATAAAGTAAGCAGGTATGTGGCCAGCTGTGGACTTGGGGTGTGCTGTGTGGCTGTAGGCTTCGGACCCCTGGGTAACCTGTGGGGCTGGGGCGTGTGCAGCACATCCTCTCAGGATGTGCTTCGGGTGGAGTGGCACTGAGGTGGACGGGAAACTGGTGTGGCTCAGTTCCAGGGTTTGCTTCCTGTAAGGTGGGCAGCAGAGGAGCTGGTCTAGGGCTCTCCTTTGTGCTCCAGAGGAGTCACATTTGTTGGTAAGGAAGATGGAGCTTCCCCGAATGGTGAAATGTTGCTAATGATCAGACTCAACTGTCTCCATCTTTACCACCCAGAGAAAGCATTAGACAGAGAGCAAGTAAGAGTGGGTTTGAATGGCTTTATATAACAAAAGTAAATCAACCGTGGCTGACAAGATAGAAACTGCATTCTGAGGTAGGCAGGCTGGCTGGTGCACGGCTCCATGGTTATGAGAGACCAGGGCTGCTCCTGTCTTGCTTCGTAGATCAAAATTAGCTGTTTTAGCTCCAGCCATCTCATTCTCATCCCAGGTAGTAGGGAGGTGGAGGAGCACAGGAGAGACTTTCTTTCTTTCTTTCTTTCTACATATGGGATTTAGGGGTCCAAACTTGGATTCAGTACAAATTATAGCTTTTTTTTTTTTTTTTTTTTTTTTTAAATTGGCATCTGACTGAAATTTAGCATTTCCTTCAATTATGAAAGTTGCAGCAGACCTTAGCACCTGTAGCAGTGGTAGAGTGGGGCCTTGATCACAGACAAAAGTCACAGGCACTTTTTAACAACGAAGGCATGACAACATCTCAGTGACACATTTGATCTGAAATATGGTGGTTACTCAATGTGACAGTGTAGAAACCTGCATAGGGTTATGTCACTTGTATTTTAAAATGTGGATCATTCTTTCAACATAACTTTCCTTTGTAGTTCGTTTTATGAATTCTTAAACACTGTTTTTGCTCTGCAGGGAAGCCATGGGCTACCCCAGACCATAGAATAGGCCTTGTGTACAACAGCTGAAGCCCCCAGCTGTAGGGACCCATCCCAGAAGGTGTACACAGTATTAGGTTCATGTCTTGGGCCAACAGTAGTCCTGTGGGCTCCCCTGGCCGCCAAGGAGGAAATGTACGCTCCCCCTTGAGCACCCCTGTTGAAGGAGGATGGAGTTCCAGAGGCACCCAAGGTTCAGTTGGAAGAAACAGGAAGTGAGTAGGTGCTGTGAGGTTGGTGTGACATGCGTGGCTCATGAGGGTGGCCTTGGCTTTGAATTTAGCTGAGCAGGTATTGCTGGAGCCCAGTACATAGGGCACAGGGAGTAGGTGCATATGCAGGTTGCTATTTTTTGGATTTTAGTTATTTATTTACCACTGTACTATTGCCCTGCGGTTGCTTTTTATAATATCCCCCCCACCCCCCGCCAAAAAACTTATTTAGAAGGAAAACCTTTGTCATTACTGCATACCAAGAGCTGCTAACGGTTGACTTCAATAGCAGGTAACTGGAAAAAAGTGGAGGGAAAGGCGTCAGTGGGCCTGGTGGCTGCTGCTGTCCTTGGTGCTGGCAAAGACCCTCTCCCACTGTTAAAAACGGAGATGGAGGCTCTGGCTTCTCTTTCTGCTCAGGCGCATGGTACGTCCAGGATGGGCAGGTGTCTCGGCCTTCATACTGCCAGGAAGGTCTCCAGCCTCCAGAGACCAGAAGTGGATGAACAGTACAAAGAAGCCTGGACCTGGCCCTGAGGGCCGGCCCTGCTGGATCTGCTGCTCAGGCAAAGGGACCTGTGAGAAAAGATGGGAGTCGAGCCAGACATCCAGGTCCTGCCACCAGGCGGTCAGTCAAGAACGGTTGGAAGACCACAGCCTTGGTGCCCAGTGATGGCCACTCGAACTTGATCTGAGGGAAAGGATGGAGTTTGAGTGCGGGATTTTGTTGCCAAGGTCCTGCTGTGGGTGACTTTCCTGGAGCCTGCTCTAAGGCTGTGAGAGCTGTATGAAGGCAAGAAGGAAAGACTGAGATCATGACTGTGATGGTGGCAACACAGCAGTTGTGACACAGATACACTTCCATATGCCAGGAAGGAGAACGGACAGGCAGCCAAGTGAGCGCCAGGAGGGCGTGGAGAGGCCTGGACAGGACACAGGTGGCCCAGGACCTGCCCAGCTTAGCGCATCTGCCTTGCCTTTCCTGTCTTGATGGGTGGGTGAGACTTGGTTCTGGCTCTACCATGTAGCCACTCCAAATGACACCTTTTTTTTTTTTTTCCTTATGTGCATATTTTCTGGTTTTTGGTAACGGAGATGGAACTTTGGGACACTCAACCACTGAGCCACCTCCCTAGCCCTTTTTTGGTATTTTATTTAGAGACAAGTTCTCACTGAGTTGCTTAGGGCCTCGATAAGTTGCTGAGGCTGGCTTTGAATTCATGATCCTCCTGCCTCAGCCTCCCGAGCTGCTGGGATTACAGGTGTGCTCCCCGGCGCCTGGCTGTATAAGCATGTTTTCTAGGGGGACTGTGGTTCCTGGGGAGTCGTGCTCTCAGGGAAGCCAGGTTCCCTGTTGCCTGCTCTTGGGGCTGACGTAGGTCCCGGGGCCACCTCCGCTATACCTGTCCGAGAGCATCCAGCCCAGCTTCTTCACTCAGGATGGTCCTCTGAACACTCCAGTTAGGCTAATGGCAGGGATGTAAATTCTCTTGTTTGTATTCATATTGTTTTCTAGAAACTAAATCTAGTTTTCCTATCATCTTTGGAAAGCAGGAGCATACCCATAATTTATAAGTTGAATATCTGAAGAAAATGTTGGTGTGTCCACTTTTGACCCCTGACACTTGTTTCTAATGTGGCCTGTGGGTAATGAGAGAGAGGGTGGCTGGGTGGGGTTCTATTTTCTGTGGCAGGTGAACATTTAGGAAGTCACCAAGCAGTGGCACTGCTGTCTGCTCTGTGTGCTTGCCAGCACAGGGGAGGGATCAGGATTCTTGGAAATTTTGAGTGGAGGAGGGTTTTGATTTGTGATCCCCCATCCTGTCCCTGCCCACTGTGTCATCTGAGAGAAACTGGAAGGGTGGAACTATGCATTTTGACTGTTAGCTAGCTTGGGCTACAGCCTGTGGATTCAGTAATAGAAGTTGATTTTCTCATAGTTCTGGAGGCTGGAATGCCAAGATCGGAGTGTTGGCAGAGCTGGTTTCTGGCAAGGCCTCCCTGCTTGACTTGCAGTCAGTTTCCTCCTCTGTGGGTCCACATACCTGCCCTTTTCTCTGCATGTGTGTGTGAATCCTTCTCTCCCTTTTTATGAGGATGTCAGTCCTATGGGATCAGGATCCTGCCCTTTTGACCTTATTTAACTTTAAGTGCATAGAGAATTGTCCACAAATATAGTTACAGTCGGGGAAGGAGTTTGTCTTAATCTGTCTTCTGTTGCTATAACATAATACTCCAAATCAGGTGATTTATAAAGAGGTTTATTTAGCTCCTAGCTCTGGAGGTCCAAGAGCATGGATCTGGATCTGCCCAGCTTCTTGTGAGTCCCACATGCTGTATGATATCATGGCAGAGAAGCTGGTACCTGCAGGAGGAGCACACATTGAACAGGGGCTGAATGGGGGTGTCAGGCAGGCTCTGCTGGTAACTAACCCGATCCTGGGAGACCCAGCTCACTACTGCAAATCTGAATTCACTTCCTGAAACACAGGCTTGATCCTTTTTAAAGGCCCAAACACGTCTCAACATTGTTATGCTGGGGACCAGTTTTCAGGGATGTAAATTCTCTTGTGCGCTTTTGTGCGCACAGACTGTAGCAGGCCTCCACATAAGGGTTTTGAGGGGATGCAGCCGAGTCCCTAATAAGGTGTCTCAGGAACAGGTATCTCCAGAGTGCTCTAGTTCAGATTGAGACTCTCATGCCAGCATGCATAGCACACAGGGGCTCCCCTCTACAGCAGTGCTCAGCCCTTGTGCACCCCCAGAGAGCACGGCGGGGGACCACCAGCTCTGCTGCCTGAGGCTCAGTGTTCATCCAGCACGCAGCTTCCCTGGCTGCATTGGCATAATCGGGCAGGTGGCTGTCTCCTGCCTGAAATGGAGCTCCAGCGGGTTTAGATAATCTGTGGTGCTTGGGGATAATTGACAAGCCCTCTGCCAGGAAGCCTTCCCCCTTAGGTGTGTCTGAAGTTGCCTGGGGTTTTTGTCCCCAGGCATTTTGAGAGCACCTTGTTACTGTCCAGGAGAAGATGGTGTGGCCAGACCCACGCTACTGCTCGCCCTTTCTGCAAGGCCCTTGGGTACTTAAGAAAATACAAAAGCCTATTATGAAAAAGCAAAGCAGTAAAGACAGTTTTGTGCAGATCTACCCATGATTCTGTCAGAGATGCTTGGTGTTCCGTAGCAGGTTTACAATTACTGGTTTGGGGCACGGGACCTGCATGTTGCTGTTGGAGGTGGTGCTCTAGAGCCAGGTCATGCCAGGTGCCAGGAGGGGGCGCTCTAGAGCCAGGTCATGCCAGGTCCCAGCCAGCTAGTCTTTAGCCTCAGCACCCCTTGCCTGACTCTGCACAAGGAAGAGATGGACGCCAGCCTCATGTAGTGCTGGTGAACATTGACTGGCATTTCAGGGAAGTACTGGATCAAGAGGAAGTGTCGGCTCTTACTAATGTGTATTCTGCTTCTAAGCATTGTGGTGTCATTCTTTTCTTTCTCTTGTCCTTGGTCTTTCTGTTCAATTGCTGCATAATATTCCATTATTGATTTGTTTTGCTTTTAAAAAAATTGTGACTTACTAGATTAATTTTGGAGGATTATTAGCTTTCTTTAAAAGTTTATTTTCAAAACTTTTTATAGTTACACATGACAGTAGAATGTACTTGAGGTACTATACATACATAGAGTATAACTTGTTGATTGTAAGGAAAACAGGACAAGTGCTTCATGTGAAGTGCTGGGCTTGTAGTGGGTGCCCTCTAAGCAGCCAGTATTTGCTTCCTGCTTGCTTTGTTGGGGGGATTAGAGGCCAAAGGTCACACCCCTGTCTATGGACTTGGATGATGCCATTTGGTCTTCTGAGTTGGTGTGTTGCCAGCAGCATGGGCGCTGCTGTTTTCTCAACTCTTCGTCACTATTAGTTGCTAACATTTTGATGCATTTTTTACTTGAATAACTGGAAAAATGACACTGAAGTTGGGGGCTGTGTGTTGCCTTGGGCAGCAGCTCCTCTTCTGTGTGTAGCACCCCATCCGTGAGATGTCTGTGTCCTCACCTGCCTGATGTGGTGAAGATGAGATGGGGGAGGGGGACTTGTGCCCTAGTGGCTCTGCTGGGGGACCTGTGTGGCTTGCAGAAGTGGCTGGAAGGATGGGAGCCCCACTCTCTTGCAGAATGACACTCGGACTTCCTTGTCTGGTCTTTGGCCTCTTTGCCATGAGAGCTGGCCGAGCTGGTCTCCCTTTCACGTCCTCGGCTGTGCTGCCCCCACCCCATTAGGCTCATTCTCCTTGTCTTCCTTCTGGCTGATCCTCTGTCAGCTTCTACCAGCTCCAGCTCCTGACGACCCTTAAACCAAGTGTCTGGAATGTGTTTTGTTTTAAAGCAGCAGGTCTGCTGGGAGAGTGTGTGTGTGTGTGTGTGCGTGTGTGTGTGTGTGTGTGCGTGTGCGTGTGTGTGTGTGCGTGCGCGCGCGTGTGTCTGTGTGCGTGTGCGTGTGTGTGTGTGCGTGCCCTTTTTTGTTGTAACGAGGATTGAACCCAGGTGTGTGCTACCACTGAGCTACATCCCAGCCCTTCATATTTATTGTTGAGGCAGGGACTCAGTTGCCCAGGCTGGCCTTGAACTTGTATCACCCTGCCTCAGCCTCCTAAGTCTCTGGGATCATAGGTTTGAGCCGCAGCGTCTTTTTGGAGACCTTGTGTTTCACCCCCTGCCCTCTCCTCTGGTCTGGTGGGTCTCTTACTTCAGTTTGGCAATACACTGTAAAAGTGTCACACACGTGGGCCGAGCTTACTGTGTGCCAGCCTTGTGCCTGTGTCCCTTCGTCCCTCAGCAGCCCTCTGAGGCACAGGTGATACTATTCTTTGTATGAGGAAACCGAGGCTTAGCAAGGACAGGTAATCTGCCCAAGGCCTCGCAGCTAGTGTAGCATTCAGTACATATTAATTGGGCACCTGCCACGCAGATGTGGTTCCTAGGTGTAGAAAATGGTGAATCTGGTAACTTCAAAGCCTGGACTCCCAACCACTCTGAACACAACTCCCTGAGGAGACACGTTCCACTGTCGCCCACCAGGGCAGGTAGCATTGCGCTGCCTAGATACCAGGGCTGAGGCCTTATGCTTATTAACACAGCAGAGAGATCCTGAGTGAGGACAGTGGGCTTTCCAGATGAGCGTACCAAACGCATTTAATTATTTTCAGAAGTGCCTAGGCTCTGAGGAGTATTGGGGCTGGAGGGGAGAATTTAATTCTCTTAACCCTCAAAAGTTCTTAGCTGGTGCAGACTCCTGTTTACAAAGAGGCCTGAACACGTGAAAACCTGGACATTTTTACTACACCTGCAGTGTCCATCGTGCCTGAGAGATGTCACGCTCTCAAAGTCCTTCTCAAAGCAGTGGCGTGGTGCTTAATTAACAAAGCACCATCAGCTTTAGAGGAGTGGCCAGACAGCCAGTTGCAGGCTCTTGAGGTCCCTTGGGCCCTGTTGGTGCCCAGAACCCCAGAGCCAGCTCCAACAAGACAGAGTTGACATCTTGGAAGGGCAGGAGCAGGTAGGAAGACCTTCCGTCTCTGTGCATAGCTGTCCTGCCGTCTGGTGGACAGGGAGAAGCTGAGGACCACTCAGTGGTTTCAGTGTCTTTATCTCAATGCTGAACATTGTAGGGAGGAGCTTTCAGAGCTGTGAAAACTGGGGAGGTGTCCTTTTATCTGTAAGTTGCCTGCACATTGCTGCCTCCCTACCTCCAGGGCACACTCCTCCAGCACCCACAGAGTCGGACTCGCTCTGGGTGACAACCCAGCTGTCCCGGGTAGTGCTGCTGCGGTGGCCAAGAGCCTGCCACGCACTTGCTGTCCCCACGGGCCCCTCCCATGGTGCAGACGGTGCGACAGTGCTCAGAGTGTGTCATGGAGACAGCCTAGGGAGTCTTACTTCCTTATGTCCTCGTTTTAAACTATGTGGGTAATAAATGGTGGTTAATATTATCAACATCTTTTAAACTTTTTCCCCTCTTCTATTTCAAAAGTCTTTTTCTTATGGGAACAAAATATGGCCTTTATTTCAGTAGGTAAATAGAAAAGTAGTTTGTCTAATATGCTGAAATTGAAACAAAAGAAAGTTCTGTATTTCTGAAATGAAATTAAACATAATAAGAAATTCATGTTAACCTGTAATGCCAAGGAGTTCTTCTAAACCATCTTGGAATTGGGGGAAAATAGCTTTCTTCTTTATTATTGGTCCTATAAATTAACTTTCTGCAGATCCCAAATTTTACAGTGATGAAAATTTCTATTTTCTAGTTTCATTTAACTTCATATTCTTGCAAACTTAATTTGTTTCAACAAAGTTTTAGGTTAAATAGCCCTGGAGGTCGTCATCTGGAGGTCCAGGTAGGTGCAGATGGGAGTTAGAGGCGAGAGAACCATTGTGATCCATCGTAATGGAGGCGGAATGGCCCAGGGTGGCTGTGTGTTTTCAGAGTAGCTACTGTCTGTTTCAGTGTGACTGGCAGGCTTTAGTAATAAGCAGCGTCACTGATACTTGATGTGGCTGGTGAGGCTGGCATTGGGAAAAAAGCATTTTCTTTTTATTCTCTTCTTCCACTCTTGGCAAGGTCCTTGGTTTTGCTCCCAAACTATTTATGTACAGTACTTACGCCCATTAGATGAGCAGGTAGACTCTGCTCATCTTGGCTTGTGTATCAGAGCTGGAGGGCAAAGCCCTGCCCTGAGAGGCTGCTAGACCAGAGAGGAAGACCAAGGGCAGCGAAGCTAACAGACGCATGGACTTGTTCTTGGGCATCACAGCAGGTGCCCGAAAGGCTGAGCGTGGGCCTCTTAGTACGAGTTGTCAGGAAAGGGTTTTCTCAGTTGATGGCAGAGTGAAGTCCTGCCGGGTGGGGTGACTTGACCCCTTCTGGTGGCAGGTAGTGGAAGTGCCCTGGGCAGAGGCAGGAAGGGCGAGTGAGGAGGAAGGATGCTGGAGAGGTGGCCAGAGTGTCTTGGGTGCAGGGAAAGCCAGCAGGGCTCCCGCTTCCTCTTGTTCAGAGCAGGGTCCAAAGCCTGTGCGGGCCTCGAGCATACAGGCTTGTCCCTTTAGCCCCTCCTGCCACTTCTCACGGCCTCCCTTGCCCAGGACGTCTTCAGGGGCTCCCTGGTGCCTCGTGGGACGGTGAGCCCTGAGTTGACATGGACACGCAAGTTCTCACCCTAGTGTGGTGGCCCAGCACCCACAAGGCCGAGGTGTGCTCAGTGCCTCAGGAGGAAGCCTCCCCTGTGGGCATCTTTGCTTCAGGCCCCAGCTCTGGTCCTTCCTGGCCAGGTTTCTTTCTTTTTCCTGGATTCTGTGTGGACCCTGATTCTTAATCGTAAATGAGGACACCTACACTGGCTTCTTGGCTGTTCTGTGCTGGCATGTGAAGGTGGTAGGCCCGAGTGTTAAGCCAGGCACTGCTTGGGATTGCAGTCTCCTCCTCTATCTAGAAGCTTCCACAGATGGTGAGCTTCATGACTGTAGCTCTTCAGAGTCAGGCTATTGCCCAGGAAGGCCAGGCCAGGCTGGCAATAGGAAGGATCCATGTAAATGTGCAGTGTTAGTTATGTGTCTACCAGTGGCATTGCTCCAGGAAGGCGGTGGTTTTAAAAATAACTTCTGGAGACTCTGGACTTTGGAGCCCATTCAGAGGATTGAAGAGCCAGCTCCAAACTCTAGTCCCAGGTGTGGGCTTTGGATTCTAGAACCCTGCCTGGTCTTACTCTTCCATCCTGTATTCTTTCTTGGCCTCTACTGCTCTTCAAGTATCAAATGCATCCAGAAGTTCATTGCTATTTCTGAGGCAACTCCAGATCTTCAGAGTGTCTGGAAAAGAATAAGAATGTGAATATTGCCTCATTTATTTTGCCTCCTGTGAGCCAACCTTTATTACTGCTTGATTTAGTGTCTCTGCAGAGTATGAGCAGTAGCCTTGTTTCATAGCTGAGGAGGCTGAGGCCTGGAGATGCTCTGCCAAGGCCATGCTGATGGCACACAGTGGAGCTGGGGCTCCCTCCTGCTGCTCCTGGAAACCCACATAATCTCTGGATTCCTCATCCCTCTCAGGAAAGGACGTTGGTGCATTAGAGTCTTCCTTACTATAGACTGAATGAATGTTGGTGTCACCTGAAAATTCATTGTCAAAACCCATCCCCAGTGTGAGGTGTTGAGAAGCAAGGCCTTTTAGGGGGTAGTTAGGCCCTGAGAGGGGGAAGCTTTATAAAAGCTTCCCTTACAGAAGGGACCCCAGAGCACTAGCTAGCCCCTCGGACATGAAGACACAGAAGATGCCCTTTGTGTGCCAGGAATGGCCTTCACCAGACAACCTGCTCTTCCAGTGCATTGATCTGGGACTACCAGCCTCTAGAACCGTGAGAACCAAATGCCTGTTGTCTCCAGGCATCCATCCTCGATGTTCTGTTATAGTAGCATGGTGGGCTGAGGCGCTCCTCAGGCTCACCTTCCCTGGTCACATCTGAAAGTGCCTGTCACTCTCCTCATGACACTGCACCTTGCTTTTTCATTGCTCCTGACTTTGGGCCTAATGGCATGAATACCCCCCTTTTATTTTCTGTGTCCCCCCTCTGGAGCACATACCCCTTGAGGACAGGTGCCTGGCCTGTTCACCATTTCCCCAGCACCCCAAATCCTGCTTAATATGTGGTCATTGCTCAAACGTTTGTGTGGAAGGAAGGGACTGGTATTTGCTGTGGTTCCACAGGCATGAGAAACGAAATGTCCTGTAGGAATGGACTGAGGTCGAGTCTCCCCGAGGGTGTGCTGGCTTCTGCAGTGGTCACTGTTCTCACTGGCTGGCATGTGAGTACCAGTTGCTCGAGGGAGTAAAGGGCAGTGGTTGTCACATCACCCTGTGACAGGGAGGGCAGCTAGATGTTGTGGGAGGAGCATCGTCCTGGGAATCGCGCAGCTTGATTTCCATGCCAGCTTTGACAGTCGCCCACCGCCGACGCCTCTGCCTCAGTTTCCCCCACTGTGAGGTGGAGACTGCATGTGGGAATTCCTTGCAGCTCCTTTCTGCTCTGGGGAAGGAGTCGTCGTGCCCATATTGTCATTTGCAGTGTGAAAAAGTTGTGCTGGAGAAGTCTGGATGCTCCTAGTGACTGCCTGGCCGACCTAGGCCGTGTCGGGTCGGAACTGGCGGAATGGCATTGGTGGGAGTGCTCAGGCCCCCGTGGAGGGTTTCAAAAGCTGCTGTCCCACAGTAGGGAAGGGAGGCCCACGCTGTCCGTTACGAAAGGCAGAGGTCTCCTTCAGTCTTAATTCTGAGTGATGGACAGTCCTTATGTCACCATGGCCGAGTTCATATCACCAGAGCCACTAGAGGGTCAGGTGTGCAAATCCCTTCTGGCTTTTACAGATCCTTTACTTTTGTAGTGCCTGGATGTTGGTGATCATGCATGCGTTGACTTGAGGGGAAGCCTGTTGGGGTGGGTAGAACACTGGGGCCAGGGTGACCATGACAGGGCTGTTCAAGAGCTGTTGACCTTGGGAAAGTGCCTTACCTTGCCTGAACTGTTTCCCAGTCCATGAAATGGAGGAAACGATCCTTCTATGGGATCGATAGGAGGTATGTGAAGTGTCTGGACAGAGACTAGGATATACTGCATCTGGGAACTTCACAGGAGGCCAGCAGCTAGGGTCAGAGACTTGGGTCTCTTGTAGTTCTGTGCAGAATTGTGTTTGTGTATTTGCTCACAGGTGGATTCTCCTGGAGAATTCTTTGGCATTCATGGCTTTCCAAAGAGTTGCAGACCAAAATCCTGCTTGATAAGTACAAATGTTGCTCAAGAAACATTTGTGTGGGAGGAAGGGGGGGAGAACAGAGGTGCTCGGGATGTGGTGGTCACACCGTGTCTGGCAGCACTTAAAGCCATGATCTCCCATGGTACTAAAACCAGCTAGGCTGGTGGCTTTTATCTGCATATTTCCAGGTACTTGCAGTGGGACCTTGGCAAGTTCTCTCTGTGCTTAAGTGCTCCCATCTAGAAAATGGGGCTGATGAGAGTCCCATCTGTGGAGCCATATGTGGGTCATGAAGGTTAAATGAATGAATATATTAAAAACACCTAAGACTGAGTAAATTAGATAAGAAAAACTAGAAAAATCACAAAGAGTGCCCAGCATGTTAAATGCTTGCTAACTGGCAGGTACAGTACAATGATTAACACTCTTCCAAGGGTATGTTGCTGGCTCACGGCCCTGACAGCAGCATCTGGGCCTGGTTGTTAAACTGCATGTGGACAGACCTGCTGAAACTGTTCCTTCTGCAGGGCCCCCTTAGGGTCACTTCCCCGGGTGTCCACTCTATCCTCCCTCTAGTTTATGGGAAATGAGAAACTCTTTCATTGAGGCTGGTGCCCTCAGGACCAGGAACCAGATAGGATGTGGTTTTTAATGGGGCGTGATTCCTAACCCCAAGAGATGCTTGGCAATTTCTGGAGACATTGTTGGTTATCATGGCTGGGCTGAGGTGCCTGGCAAAGAGTGGGTGGAGGCCAAGGGTGCTGCTAAACTTCCTACGGTGCACACGCAGCCCCCACCACAGAGGGATCCAGTCCCAAGTGACAGGAGTGTCAGGATTGAGAGACCCTGAGATAGCAGGTGGCGACAACATGGGGATGTTTTCTGGAATTATCTCTTGCTTCAGACACATTTTTTTTTTCTTTGATTGCTTGCCTGCTGTGTGGCTCAGGGAAGGAAACTTGGGGGGAAATGAACCTAGTTGAAATGCTGCATCCCAGCCAGCATTTGTTCTTGTGTGTACATTTGGGAGCTGTTCAGTTTTGTTACCTCTGCAGTGAAATGATCTATGGGGGGGGGTGTGTAGGTGTGTAAAACCACACACCTGTAGAAGGTTCTGGAATAGATGATCCCGATCAGACAGCTGCAAGTTCAGCATGTGGGGCTTCACTGGTGCTGTCTTTCTTGCTACTTTATTGCAATATTAACTTGTGGAAAATTCATTTTGTAGAGATGTGTTGGTACTTAATGTCAGCTTTGTATTCCTTTACCTTTTTAACAGCTGAGTTCTTCTATTCTTGAATTAATTTCTTGTTACATGATTACTTAGGAGCTTAGAGTTGGGATAAAGTGGCTCCATCCTTCCTGCTGGTGGCTGGCGAGTAGCATGCAGCCACCGGGGGGCGCTGTGGCCTTTCCTCTGTGGTCCTCAGCTGCGCTTTCCCTCCTGCAGCCATTTGTGTCTCAAGTTTTGCTGTTCCATGCTGGTGCCTGATTTCAGTGGGGAGGTGGGTTGGTGCTGGTGATGGGACAGCGGTCTGTCTTGGGGAAAGGTGTCAAGCATGCACAGAGCCCCCTGTGGTGCCATGAGCATGGGTACAGCCACGCCTTGCCATGGCTTTCAAAGGGGGAGTGGTGGGGTGTCTGGCCGTTGACGGCTAATTAGAAAACATTGCTCTTCTGTCATTGCTTTTTGAGATGTAATTGGTGAGGCTTGGCTTGTTTGGCTTCTTCCTTTTTGTGGCGAGAGTGACAGGTAGTGGAGGGTGGTGACTGGGTAATCGGCTCCATTGTTCCCTTCAGTTTGTCTCACTTCTGATATCCAGCCAGGGCCAGCGGGCAGGACCAGCACCCTCCCTTCAGCTGCCCTAGAGTGGCCCTTTCCCTCCCCTGGCGTTTATTGGAGGGGGCTCTGAATATCAGTGAGGCTGGCTGGCCGGTCGCCTGGCAACGCGGTTCTACACATTCCACAGCTGGAGCACTGGAGTCCAGCAGTGCTGAGCTGATGATCCAGAGGGAGGTGGCAGAGCCCAGCAGCTGGTTGCTTGGCGGAGGGTTTGATCAAATTTTTGGATGAGCTGGTGGGGCCCCTCGAGCCCTGTGCCCCTTAGTGGCAGAGCGTCTGGGCGATGCTGACTATGGCCCTTATGTGGCAACTTTCTTTCTCAGTTCTGCCCACTAGACCTCCAGTGACCATCCTAGTAATCAGGAGTGTCCAGATGGAGTTGAGACATGTCTCACTTCGTGACTTGCTTGCCCAGCACCTGTCACGGGCTGGGTGGTGTCGGTGCCGAGGAGACCCCGCTCTGCTGCTCAAGCTCTGTGCCTCTGCTCACCAGCATGGACAGGCAGATGGACTGTGGTGAGGACAAGCTCCCTGTGCAGACCTTGGCTCTTGTCAAGTGGACGCTGCCCCAGAGAGTCCGTAATCTAGCGGAAGCTACAAGGTCAGCAAATGAACGACTGCGTGGGAAGAAGTCATCGACGTTGAGCCACGTGGGGTGACATGCTCTTTACCTGAGGGCACTGGATGACTGCCTCAGGAACCCTCTGCCACACATCCTACTCAGGAGAATGAGGCCCTGAGGTCCTTTGGTGCTACTCTGTGCTCCAGACCTGGAGCTGTGAAGACCCCTCACCTGGTGCTGGGTGTGCCTGTCACTGACACATATTGTCCCCTTGTGGCTGCCAGACAAGAGTCTTGGGGGTGAATATGATGATAAGGCCCAGGTGACCAGTGTGGAGAGGGTCACTGAGGAGGGAAAGCTCAGTGGTGGGGGCGGAGGTGGAGAGGCCATGGCAGGGGGATGCTGGCGAGGCGGCTGAGGCCCTGAGCCGCATCTCTGCACTCTGCCGTTAGGCGCGGGTGTTGTCATCCTTGGGAAGCGTTTGGGGAGGTGACAGTGTGCTGCCAAGGATGCCGCCTGGCCCTGACGTCTGCACGTTCTTGGCAGCAATCCCACTTGTAGAGGAGACGTGCCCGCTGGCACCACGTAGCTCATGGCTGGGGACCTGGGATTCACAGTCCAGCCTGGCCTTGACCCCAGGAACGTGTGTTTTAGCCTCACCCAAGATTGTGCCTCAGGCCAGCCCTGGGCCATTTCTTGAGTCTATATTTCAGGGCAACTTCTTGCTTCTGGCTGGGGTCCCTGTCCTTGCTTTCTTGCCCTGGCTGCTGATCAGGGCCGCTGGAGCTCCCAAGGTCAGTGTGTCTCCCTTGCTCTTGGCTCTTTGGAGCCAAACATGATATTTTCTTTTTTGGAACTTTAGCATTTTAGTTGCGGTCTGTTGCACCCCTGCCGACCTCCTTAACTCTGAATTTGTTCCAGACTGAGGAAAGGGCTGTCATTAGCTCCATGCTAGGCTCCCTCTTGGTCTTGAGGATTCTGGTTGGCTGCCCCTGGGCTGGGCCGGGCCCGGCAGCGGCTTAGGTAACCTTGTGATGCAGTTCCTCACCATCCAAATAACAGCTCTTACTTGGGCAATGCCCCAGTTGGACTTGTCTGAGCGTCACTGTGAACCCAGTGCCCTCAGAGCAGCTGGGGCTGTGGGGGTCAGACTTGTTGGGAGTGGGCAGGTGGGTGGCTTCACCTTTTACCGTGAGTGACGGGGAACCACTGGGCCTGAGGTAGAGAAGTGAGGCCAGTGGACCCACGTACTTCATTTTGGAGGTAAAGGTCACTCTGGCCAGTGGAGCATTGGCTGTGAGTGGACTGGGGACAGAAGGAAGAACAGCTGGGAGGTGACTGTCCTTCTACTTGGAGGAGGGCCAGGGGCCTTTGGAGGAGGATCTGTGGGGCTTTTTCCAAACCTAACTTCTCTCTGCTGTACATGCCCATGGCTGAACCCCCGTCCTCGGCCCCCTCGGCTCAGTTCTAGGCTGGTTCCTCCAGTTGGAGAGCGCGCTTCTCAGTCTTCAGCTTCCACTTTTGTGGCAAACTGCTCACCTTCTGCTGCAGTGGCTGGGGTCCACTTCTGGCCCCAGGCCTCCTGGACTTGGGGAGTGACCTGCTTTTCCTCATCTAAATCCAGGTGTCATTACCTCATGCCCCTTTTGTGCCTTATAGAACCTCTGTTCGCTCTGATTCTGTTCCTCCTAATAAACAATTGACTCTGATTTTTAACATTTTATATTGGAGGGTCCCCTTTTAGTCATGGGTGTCCCTTGGTACAGTGTTTGCTTAATGTATCCTGGTTTCCATTTATCATCTTGGTGCTTTCGTAATTAATTCATTCTCAGAGCTCTAAGTGTGTGATTAGAACCCTTCTACAATTTGCTGATAAAAGGTGAAAATTACTTGAGAAATTGATCTACACTTACTTCAATTTCCTGGAATTGGAAATGCACATCTAAGTCTCCAATTGCAGATGAGGTAGCAAAAAAAAAAAAAAAAAAAATCACTTCCTCGCAACTCTGGCTACAACTTGTTCCCAGACCATCTGCCAGGGCTGTGCCTTGTTTGAAAATCTGGTGTACTGTGATGCTTGTGGGAGCTTAGTTGTGAGTGAATCCCCAAGGACAACCAGGCAGAGATCACCTGGGCTGGAGTTCTTCAAGGCCAATGTGTTCTAAGGATTTCTTGCCCCTTTTTGTTTTCTCAGTTGCCTGACCATTTGGCTTCTTCCTCCAGTATTACTCCACGTTAGTTCTGGGTTGGTCTGTCGTTTTCACGGACAGTGCTTCAAGTATTCTTTTTTTAAATATTTTTTTTAGTTGTCAATGGACCTTTATTTATATGTGATGCTGAGAATTGAACCCAGCGCCTCACACATGCTAAGGCAAGTGCTGTACCACTGAGCCACCACTCCAGCCTCATTGAAGTATTCTTTATGGCATGTGAAGTAGTTGTGCTGATCTGTCAATACTGTCAACCTGTTATGTTTTTCCATTCTGATCTTTTGTTAAAAATCTTGACTGTTGTATATTGTGTTCAGAGCATTCTTTGCTTTCCAGAGAGAGATCAAAAAACCCCAATGGCACTAAGGAAAAGGAACTGCAAAGAATGCCAGTCTTGCCCTCTACTGCCACATTCAAATGTCTGCGGGGAGTGTTGGCGGCATCGCCTCTGCAGGTGTGCGGAGTTGGCTCTGAGCTTGCGTTTCGTTAAGGCTGCTTTTCCCGGTTTGCCGCTCCTCCACACAGGAAGCAGAGTGAGAGCTTCGAGGCAGCCAGCCCCAGTCTTCAGAGTGTGAGACGACACAGTGAGCAGCGCTCTTCCTAGCGAAGGTCACAGTTACCCAAACACGAAGCCAGACTATACTCGGAATCTGATTTTTAAGAATGCATTTTGGGAAAGCTGTCCATGCACAAATCTTCATGGAAGTTTGGTCCTTTATTCTGAATTGGTATTTTTTTCTCTTCTGAGGAGTAGCAGCAGATGTCTGTCTTCAGATGATGCATTAATGGTGAAAATGCAGAAGTGGAGACAGTGCTGTCCATGTTTCTGGGGCAGTTCCTTTCCCTGCCTCCCAAAAGCTTCTAGGCCCATCAGTATGGTCCTGTCACATTTACAAGCCACATGCCCTGAAGTGGGGAGATTACCCTGGAGATGAGGTTGCACAGTTGTTTTGTTGATATTAAGTTTAGGTGATTGAGCTGCGAAGTTGGATGGAGGGACCCAGCCTTACTGCCTGGTGGGCTCAGCGGAGGGCCTCCTGTCCGCCCTGCAGGAGGAGGTGAAGAGCGATCTGTCACTTGGCCAGTCATCCATCTTCACCAAACCTTGACTTCCCTGGAGGGACCGAGCGAACACACGCCCCCATCTACGGGGTGTAAGCGGGGAGGGCAGAGATTCAGAAGCAAGACTGTTGCGGCCTAGGATCTGAGATGCTTTCACTGGGGACCCAAGGTGTTTGGCTTCTATAAATTTCATTTGCCCGTCTCTGGCCTGTGTACGCTGAGAGGTGGGGCTGAGGAGTCCCCTTCCTCATACCTTGGTTGCTTTTTCAGGAACTGTCTGTGGTGGCGCATTAGGTTGAGGGTAGGCAGTTGCCTGGGCTGCTGTGGCATAGACGCCTCCCCCACCCAAATGGGATGGGGTTTCAGTGTGGGGCACATTCCTCTTTCATCTGGGTGCCTCTCTCCTGAGCCCAGGGCTGTGCACATTCTGGGCAAGCAGTCTGCCGCTGCCGCTGAGCATGCCCCAGCTCAGCATGGTCATTTTGAGTGTTGCCCTTGTCCACGTGTCCATCACGGTCATGTTTCTGCCAGAGGGGGTCATGGCTGCTTTTAAGGTCACAACCCCAAACTTCCAGCATTGCTTTCCTGTCTCCTCACCTTGGCTAGGGTTATTTACCTGGCCACGTGTAGTTGCAAAGCTGCTGGGGAAGGGGAGCTGTTGGTTACGGGTGGTCATGTGGC
Organism: Geosciurus inauris; assembly: GCA_004024805.1. Lineage (NCBI taxonomy): Eukaryota > Metazoa > Chordata > Mammalia > Rodentia > Sciuridae > Geosciurus > Geosciurus inauris. Next base: position 28,258 of record PVHX01011043.1, on the reverse strand, counting down.
CAGCCGAGGAGGTTCTGCTGCTCTAGATGAGGAGGAAGATGGGCCTGTGGGGCAGTGGCACCTGCTGCAGGGCCACACACGCCAGTCGTTCCCACCGTGGCTCTTCCTTTTAAAAATCATTAACTTCTGAAAGAATTGAAGCCTTATAAGGGGTTCCAAAAAGAGTAGAGTTTCCCTGTACGTTGTGCACACTCCTCAAAGGATGGCATCTGCAGAACCACAGCTGTGCCCCAAACAAGCATGACACAGACCACCTGGATGTCACCAGGTTTCTAGTGAGCTGGTGTGTGCACTTGCTTGGTTTTATAACAGATCCACGCGACCCCCACCGTAAGTGGCACTTGGGAAAATCCCTTCAGAGGTTGTCCTTCTCTGGGGTTGAGCCCAGGATGTGGCACTGTTGTCCCCGTCACAGCCCCATTGCCTGCCTTTCCTTGCTCTTGGCAAAACACAAACGCCTTGTGGCTCTTGGGCATCTGTCGTTGCTTCTGCCTACGGGCTTCAGAATGGCCTTTCGCAGAGGGGTTTTTGTTCGAGCTGTGAAGGATTAAAGACATTTTTAAAAATTGGTTGCTAACTTTTAACAACTGGGAACTTTAAAAAAAAAAAAAACCATTAGACTTCAGTGGAAAAACCAAACATCTTAACACCAGATATTTCTGTGCACCAGCTCTAGCCAAGTAGGCGCTGCTCCTGTCAGAAGGCCCTTTGCTGCCAGCAACTCCTGGTCCCAACCAGCTGGCCCTGCCCACAAAGCCCTGTCGGCCTGATGGGCCTCTCCTAATTTTGAGGGACCCTTAATTCATCCTTGGAGCCTTTGAGCATTTTTCCTCTAAGGAAGCATTTCTTTTCAAAAAACTTGTGCAATCAGGATTTTTTTTTTTGTAATGGAGGTGGAGCCCAGGGTCCCCTACATGTTAGGCAAATGCCACTATTGGGCTACATCCTCAGCCCCTTCTATTCTTTTGAGACAGGGTCTCCAAACTTAACACCCTCCTGCCTCAGCCTCCTGAGCAGCTGAGATGATAGGTGTGTGCCACCGCACCTGGCCAGGAAGCGTTTCTTGACCCTGCAGATGTTTGATAACGTCACCTCTCCTGAGCTGTCCCTGCTGCTACTTGCTCTGCCTGCTGGCCCTCACTGCCAAGTCTGCGAGCTCTTTGAGGGCAGGGGTTGTGTCTCTTCTCTACAGCTTCTGTGCACGGTTGCTCTCTGGGGTGATGTCCCCATTGCAAGTTGAAAATATCACAAGTTATTCATTCAACAGCCAACCTACCACATGTCGTTGCTTAGTGACATAGCACATGGTAGTGTACTGGTGGTTTATCTTTGTGGTTGCCTGGCTGGCTGAGAGCTGCCACCACCCTGCATTGCCAGAGAATAAGGCCTTGCACAGCTAGCCCAGGAAAGGGTCAAAATTCAAACTTTGAAATAGTTTCTATTCACTGTGTTTTTCTGACACCATCTTAAGTCAGGGACCGTGTGTCTTCTCAGCATCTGGTTAGTGCCTGCACCTTAAGAGTGCTTGGTTATTGATGGTCAGGTGAACAGAGGAGGATCGGCGTGATGGTCGGGGGACTAGTAGCACTGATGTTTCCTGCCCCTTCCGCTCCACCCCCATGTCTGACCTCTGCTGGAGTTTGAACTTGACCTTCCCCAGGACACTCTGCAGGGAGGTATCTTTCATCCACCTGAAGGAATTCCTGACAGGATGAACAAACTGTCTTGGAGGGTTCAGTGAGCTTGTTTTAAGTGGTGGAGTTAGATACTGATGAAGCGATAAAATGAATTCAACCATGAACTTTTTTTTAAGGCCAAGGATTGATTGACAGCTCTGGAATGAGACTTAGAAGTGTATTAGGAGTTGCTACAAAAACAGGAAAAAGGGAAAGGTCAGTGTTGAACCACAGAGATTTTCCTGTTGATATGTGAATTGCTGCTCGCTGTCCCATAGAGGATCATTATGCCAGGACAGCCGAGATGGTGTCTGCCTGGCATGCAGAGGCCAGGCTCTTGGGCAATCCTGAGGGTGGGAGGAGCCTCCTGGTGGCAGAGGAGGTGGAATTTAACCTTGCCTGGCACTCTGAGAAATTAGGAATGGGTTGGGCTGAGGTTGGAGGCTTGGTTTTGGGGCTGTGATGTCAGGCCCAATGTCCCCCCTACAGGACGTGCCCTGCCAGGCTGTGGGGAGATTTGGTAAGTGATTTCCATTAGAAAAGGGTGATTGAGCTGGACTTAACCATGAGATCAAGGCAGTAGGTCCAGTGGAAGGCCCATTGGCCTCTGGACACTGGTTCTGCACTAGACGCTAACCATTTGGATCTCACAAGTATGCCCTTTTAGGGGTGAGTTGGAGGCACCCAAACTTGGGGCACCCACTGTGTATTGGTGCCATGCTGACAGAAACTTCCCCAGCCTGCCGCTCGCTAATGCCCACAGCAGCCTGTGAGTCAAGTGACTGTATCCCTGTGCTCAGGTGACACAGCTGGGAGCCAGGGAGGATCAACCAGTTTGAGTTACACCCTGGAGATTGCTAGAGCAAGGTTTGAGCCCTGGCTGGCCCGCACTGGGCTGTTTTGTTCATGCCAGGCTGCTTCTGTGCCTTAGTGGTGGTGTCACTTCTGCACTCCTTTTGATCACCTGAGTGGGTCTTTCACATGTGCATCCAGAGCTACTGCCACTTGGAGCAAGGGGGCATGTGACCAGAAGGAGGCTGTCCTGTGATCCACTGAGGAGCCCAGACTCTGGCAAGTTCCTGAGACGGGGCCGAAGGGTCCGTGGCTTTGGCTTCTGGCTTTCTCGTCTCGTGTGGGAGTGGGAATGACCCCTGCCTTCTTCACCCAGTGGAGTGAACGTGGGGTTTGCAGGTCCCTGGAGGCTGGACGTGGCATCCACGTTGACCTGGATAGGAGCACTGGAGCTGCAGTTCGGAGGTCTAAGATGTCAATGGTTTTCCATGGCTCCTCCTGGGGACATCCCCCACCCCTGCTAGGTTCTCCAGGATGGAGGTAGTATACTGTTTGTCTACTTCTGCTTAGCCAGTTTCTGCCCTCATGGGGTTAAGCAGCCATTCTCCCCCGTGTGTTTAATTTCTTGGCTGCACCGTGGCATCCGTGCATCAGTCTGATTAAAGACTAATTTTCTAGCTATAAGGGTGGAACTTGGAATAGAGTTTTTGCTTCTCTCCAGATGAGTGGGTTGCACACACAGTCCAGATTGGAGCCTCTCATGGACCCGGAAGCCAGCTTGGCCTGCCAAGCCTGGTGGCGAGGAGTGCAGGTTGGAGGCTGGCTGCTACAGCCCCCTGGCTTCCCGGGCCTGAGGGGCTGGCTCCCTGGCAAGGCTAAGGCCAGACTTGCAGGGACACATGGCCCAAGCTACTCACTGTCACTTCACACTAGGTGCTAGTGTCCAGTGCCAGCCTCCAGGCTCAAGGTCTGTCACGTTGGCCAATTTTCTGACTGCAGACTTGGGCTCATCTAAGATGGTCTGGTGGCCAGACGAAATAAACCAATCACTAATAGAAAAGGCTTTCCCATAGGGCCTGAGGTCTTAATATGCTGGGACATTTACCAACATGCCTAGAGACAGCGAGATGGTGGCTTATCTGGGCGGATGAGCCTGTTCACATGCCCCATCTGCCAGCAGAGGGCGCCTTCCCTCCTCTGCTCCACCCTGGCCTTTTTCTGCACTGAAGGAAAATCCAGGTTCTTGCCATGGACTGCCCAGCCTGCCTGATGGGTCCACTGCCTGCCCTCTTTCTTCTACATCCCTGTGCCTGTCCCTTTTCAGCCACTTTGGCCTTCAGGAAGTCCCTCTGACCTGCCCAGTTTTTTTCATTCTTTGGAGACTTCAGTCAGGCCCTGCCTTCCTCTTGGAATGTTCTAGCTGTATCTTAGTAAAACCTGGCATACTGGCTGGCAAAGGTGGAAGGTGCCAAGAGATGAAGAAAGGCAGACAAATCCAGGATTACACCGTGTGATTTATTAACAATTTATAGACAGAAATTGTCTTGGGCAACAGCAAGACAGAATCCCTGTGCCCGAGTTAGGAGAAAGGAGCTTATGTGTAAAACTAGATGAAGAGGGGTACCTTTGTCAAACTCTTAACATGTCAAGTGTCATTTAGTAAACAGTCTGGGCATCAGTGCCTGGCACGGCAGTGACCCTCTGCAGGACTTTATTGATCCTGTAGGGTTTGGAACATGGACAAGGTGATCTTGACCTACGTGGTGTGGACAGGTCTGGCTGGACCCCACATCCCACTCTGCTTAATCACCTTTCAATTTTCACCCCTGCCTCTTCTGTCCTCAGCCTTCCCTGACCCCTCCTCACATAAGGAACCTCCCTGTCCTTTTCTTTCCCAGTGCGTGTCTGTTTGCAATCATTTCTTTCTGCTTTTGCTTAGTGTTTTCCTCCATTAGTCTGAAGCTCTGTGAGAGGGACCCTGAGTTCAGGGGCCAGTGCCCTGTCTGGCTCACAGCAGGTGCCCAGGGAAACTGGTGGATGGTGTGTGGCGTGGGGCCCCAGCTGGGCAGCAGGGCTGGGAAGCACTGGGACCCTCCCTCCTTGGAGCTGGTCAGTGAAGGAGGCTCAGGGCAGAGGAAGGTGCAGGAGAGCAGGACAGGGTATCTCCCACCTCCCGCTCCTTGGTTTTAGGAAAAGCTGGGGCAGCGGGCACTGGGACCAGGTGTGACCTGGAGCCTGGCTTTAGGCTCAGGCTTCGTTCTGGTTCTCCGAGTGCCACTCACTGTGTAACTGCGGTGGGCACACTGCTCTGCCCCAGCGCTGGGCAGGTGGATGTGTGTGAACCCACTGCCCCACCTTCTGCCTTTTTTTTTTTTTAGTTGTAGGTGGACAGAATATCTTTATTTTATTTTTATGTGGTGCTGAGGATCGAACCCAGTGCCTCACGCGTGCTGGGTGAGCACGCTACCACTGCGCCATAACCCCAGCCCCACCTTCTGCCTTTGATGGACCATAGCACTTGGTTCCTTCCGCAAGGGGCTTCGGACGGGCAGCCTGAGGGTCTGCTGGCCACTGTCTGGCACCTCCTCTCTTTCAGGTTTTGTTGGTGGCCTGGGGTTCTGTGAGCAGTGTCACTGTGACTAATCAGTCCAGCCCAGGATTTCTAATTAAACAAAAACTGCCGAGTGCGGTGTCTGCAGGGGAGGGGGACTGCTGCCTCCTCAGGGGCTTCCTCACGCTGGAGAACTGGGTGGAGAGGCGGCCATTCTTCACTCTCCCTCTGGGGACGAGGTCACAGGCACTGAGCGGGAGCAGGGGACCTTCCTTTTTAGGTCTTGGGAACAGAGAATCAGCATGAAAGAATCATCCTCTTGGACTGCGTCTTGTATTAGGTTGAAAATCCTAAGCTAGTCGAGTGGGGGTTTGGCCAGTTCTGCTGGTGGCGATGCTCGGCCTCCTCTTGGCCTCCTCTGGCCTCTTCTCTGGCAGCACCTTCCTCCCTTACCTCCTGGTGGGGATGGGGGGCCCAGGCCGGGTTGGAAGCAGGAAGGCTTTCCTGGAGAGCAGTGTTCTTCATTGGGGGCCTGGCTGCACAGAGGGGAGGTGGCTGTGAGCAGCACTTCCCCTGGAGGACTTGGTTTGGGGTGATTCTGCCCCCCGGGGACATGCGCAAGAGTGAGGAGGATAGGCCTCTCTCCTTCCAGGCTGCTAGGTGCTTTCTCTTCACTAATTCTCATAGCAGCCATTGAGGTCAATGTGGATGTCTTCATTTTATATGCAAGTAAATAGAGAGGTTAAATCATTTGCCCAAGGTCAAGGTCAAACAGCCAGCATTAACAGAGCTAGGAGTTTCAAACCTAAGCTCACTTCTTCGCCACCCAGCTGGAGTTCTTTTGGCTGTGTTGTGCTGCCTCCCAGGGAAATGCGGAGACTATTGAGGACCTATTATGTGTGAGACTGTCACGCCCCATCAAGTGATCTGTCTCCTTGAGTCCCGAGGCCAACCCGTGACATAGGAAGTCCCATTATAACAGATGAGGACTCCAGAATTGGAGGGAACAAGGAACTTGGTTCTGGGTAGCATGTCTGGGATTTGTGCTTTGTGAGTGTGATCCCCAAGAGGGCTTCAGAGAGGGGCACGTCATTGTAAATGATGTCAAGGTGGCCAGTTAGGAATGCTTTCAACTGCAGGTAATGGCACTCCACCTAGGAATGACTTAAACAGGTGTTGATTTTTATTATCTAGCAGGAAGTATGAAGCAAGTGGTTGCTGGTGGCCCCACGGTTCAGTGTGCCCACCAGGCCATGGGCTCCCTTTGCCCCACCTTCCTTGGTTGTGAGAGTCCACCCTAATGCTGGTTGCCCCATGTTTGCAGATATTGCTGCTATTCAGGTGCTGTCCATTTTCAAGCAGAAAGCAAGGGAGAAGGGATGGCATCTGCTCTTACAGTAAGGAACAGGAGTCCTCTCACAAGTTTACTTCTGAGACTTACCTGTAGGTCCCCAGCTACCTGTAGCTGCAAGGAGGACTGGGAAGGCCAGTGCAAGCTTTGCAGCCTCAGGTAGAAAACGGGGAAGGAGAGTGGGCGGGAGGCGGCTGGAGGCTGCTGCAGAGTTCACCTCATTGTGATGCAGAGGTGTTTTGGTCTGCTTTTTCTGTTGCTCAGACCAAAAGATCTGAGAACAATTTTAGAGGAGGAAAAGTTTGTTTTGGGTCATGGTTTCAGAGGCCTCAGCCCATGGGTGTCTGATTCCATGAGCTCTGGGTATGAGGTGAGGCAGCAAGCCATGGCAGAAGGGCATGGAGGAGGAGAGAAGCTCAGAACATGTCACCAGGGAGCGGAGCGAGCTCCACTCCCCGGGACAGAATATAAAACCCCAGTGACCTACCTCCTCCAGCCACATTCTACCTACCTATAGTTGCCACCTAGCTAATGCATATCAGCTGAGTAATCCATGATCAGATCACAGATCTCATAATCTAATCTACCTCTGAACACTCTGGCCCATGAATTTTTGAGGCCACGTGTCCAAACCATAAGTGGAGGTCCCTGAGATTGAACAGTGCATGCAGTACCTGGGTGGGGTGCTGTGGAGTAGTTCCAGACCACTCAGGACAGCCTGAGAGAGAGGTCCTCGTGAGGCTCTTGCAGTGAAGCTGGGTCCCAGGAGTGGTGGGAGCTAAGATGTCGTGACAAGCCCCTGCTGTCTGCTTCTCTGAACATCTGTGCAGGGTGTGCAGAGCTGCACTCTAGAAACCGCAGTCTCTCCCCAACCCCTGCTGCCTCGAAGCCTCTTGATCAGAACAAGGGTGGAGACAGAAGGTTCTTGGTGAACAGTTGTTGGCTATGAAGGATGAGGCAGCCCCAGGCATCTGCAGTGTCCTTTCTCCGTGGCTGCTGAAGTTGTGATCCATCAGGTACTGACTTGGTTCCATCTACATGTGTTCCTTGAAGTCCTGCCAGGCAGTGTACCAGGCTTGGTAGGCAGGACACTGAGGAGCAATCGGCTTGATTCTGCTCCCACAGGGCCTAACCAGTGAGCAGGAGAGGCTGCAAAGGTGAGGACCAAGGTCTCCAGCTGTCCCCAGGGAGGTGTGTGGGCTTCATCTGATGGAGTCAGGGCGGCTTCTGGCGGGGAGCCTGTGAGAGCCGGTCTTCAAAATTCTGAATATTTGTGTTCCCCCAAATTTACATGCTAAACCCTAATTCCCACTGTGATAGTATCAAATGGGGGGACTCTAGAGGAGTGACTGTCAGAGGGCTCTGCCATCATGAATGGTCTCATAAGGGACCTCAGAGTAGACAGCCCCTTCCACCAGGTGAGGACACAGCCATAAGGCACTATTTATGAGGATGAGGGCCCTCAGCAGACCCCAGAGTGGCCAGCACCTTGATCTTGAACTTCCAGCCCCTGTGACTACAAGAAATTCTTGTTTCTGAGCTGTCCAGTTTACAGTCTTGTTCCAGCAGCCTGAGTGGACTGAGAAAATGGTGGAGTAGGAGGAAGAGGGTATTAAATACCCAGCGTTAAAGCTGCTGGATGTTCAGCTCCAGTCAGTCCTTGCGCTAGTGGCTCCTCCCGAGCATCTGCTCTTTGCTTAGGAACAGGTGCCTGCTTGGTGGTGCGTGAGGGCTAGCTGCATGCAGCTCCCATCTCCCTCCTGACAGATGAAGGGCATCTCTCTGATTCCACATGGTGTTGGAGATGGCCTCCGCTCCCATCATCAGGGCACTTGGAGGAGGATCTTGGTGGCACTCGGCAGCGGGGATGGGGAATGTGCTGCTCCTGGGCAGTGTGGTGGGCTGGGCTTGGGGCCGGCATCCAGGCGGCTTCCATGGCCTCTTGGCAGCCCTGCTCTGGGCGTCTGTCACTTTATCTCTGTGGGCCCCATTTGCCTTGACCCTAAGACAAGGGACATCCTGTGCTTCCCTTCTATCCAGGACTGAGGAAGAGGATTGAGGGGTGACACCACGGCATCTTTCCTGTTTGAGTACTTTGTTTTCTTTTCTCCATCAAATCGCCTCTGTAGCTTTGGCTGACACAGTAGGTGCCTTCATCCCTATGTCAAGGCAGGAAACTGGGCCTGCGAGAAGGCAGGTGGCACTCCTGTGGCTGCCCGGGAGGCGACACAGCACAGCTGGGGCTGGCACCCGCCTGGCCTTTGGTGTGGAGCTTGTGGCCTAGGCTGTTGTGCTTGTTTGCCAGAGTCACGGTGTGGAGCAGGGACCGGGGGTGAGACCTACTTGTGCCCTCTCGCTAACTGTGCACTTCCAACTAATTGCAGATGACGTGTGAACTGTGTGAGAACTGCCAGGAAGTGCGATGCCACAGCCTGAGGCTGGAAGGAAGCTGCGCAGCTGTGTCCTAATTATGAGTATTTCACATGCAGTTAGGCTTCCCTGCCTCCAGTTACCTCCCTGCTTGTCCCCCCTTATGTGTGAGGCCAATCAGAACAGATGCTGGCGTCGCAGCTCTCAGGGCCATGGCTGGCCTGCAGGTGTGGTTAGGTCAGGCATGTCATGCTGGTCACATTTGGCCTATTGTCCAGCCAGCAGACAGGAGCAGAGGCGGGAGGCCTGAAGTGCACATCCACCTGCAGGAGCCCAGATGGGAAAGGCCCACCTGCTCCTCCCGAGGTGGTGCAGTGCTGGAGCTAGGAGGCTTCCAGAGGGTCAGCGCTCTGACCTCATCTTACAGCTGAGCACCTGAGGTCTCAAAGTGGGTGCAGAATGCCCAAAGCACCTTGCCAGCTGGTGGCTGTCCCCTGAATGCCTGTGTTGCATTTCCTGACATGGTACAGCTTTGCTCATCCTCCGTGCCCCCTACCTTGATGGCCACGTTGCCTCCAGTGCCAGCTCAGTGGGGCTTCCAGGTCGTGGTGTGTAAGATAGGATGAATTTGATTGCAGGTGATAGAAGCCAGGTGAGCCAGGGGAGTGTCGCTGCTCCCCTGGCTCCAGCACTCAGGGTGCAGCTGCATCCAGGCCTCCTTTAGGGGATCCACTTGTAGGAGCCGAGAGGCTGGTGAAAGTGCTCCTGTGGCCAAGTGACTCTGCTCTGCACCTGTCGAGGCTTTGTTTCTTCACTGGAAACTCAAATGTTGGTCTCTACAGAGCCTCCAGGGTGTCCGGCTGCTCCCGAGATCCACTGTGGCCTTGGGGACGCACTTCCATGTGGTCATGGTTGTGGGTTCCATTGTCAAGGGCCCCATGTACCAGTCATGCTTTTGTGTCGTGCTTCCTCTGTAACCTCAGGCAAATCACTTCGTGTGTCCCAGTGTCCTTATAAAACAGGTTTATTCTTGCACCTGCTTCCTGGAGTAGTTTGGAGGGTTTAGAGGTGATGTATTCTCCGTTTCTCTCTGTGCCAGTGTCTGGCACGTGGCACGTGTCCTACTAGGGTTAGTAGGGAAGTCACTTGACTTCCTTGGTGTTTCCATCTGTATACCTTCAATTCCGTGAAGTAAGGAGCTTGCTGGTCCCTCAGTATGAGTCCAGACCCACCCGTGAAGGTTGGCGATGAGTGGCAGTTGCCCTGTGTGTGGCAGCTGAATGCCAAACCCCCACTCCTGCATCTCCTTTTCCCTTGGGGCACGCTCACTGGTTCCATGTGACCTCTGCCTGTGCTGGGTGCCCCGTGCCCCTGTGCCGTCTCTGAGGTGGGTGCTCTGCCTCTCATGACAGTGGGCATGCCTGGGTCCAGGCTGGAATGGTTGATGGGGCTCATGGGAATGTTGGGGTGTGTGCTGGCTTTCTGTCTCTGGCAAAATGCCTGAGAAAATGGTTTAAAAGAGGAAAGGTTTGTTTTGGCTCGTGGTTTCAGAGTTTGAGTCCGTGGTGTGTGGCCTGTTGCCTTCGGGACTTGAGGTGCACATCCTGGTGAAGTGTGTGGTGGAGGAGACCACTTGCCTCATGGCGGCCAGGAAGTAGAGAGAGAGGGAGGAGGGAACCGGGGTCCCAATGTCCTCTTAAAGGGCACAACCCCAGTGACCTGCCTTCTTGGCACTAGGCCTTCTCCAGTTTCCACCTCTTTCCAACAGCACATCAGCTGGGGACCAGTCCTTCACACACAAGCCGCTGGGGGACTTTAGAATCCAACCATAACAGGGTATGTGTACCAATCACCCAAACATAAGTCAACATCACAAACTTTCCCCAGAGAAATCTTCTGATTGACCGGACCAAGGACAGAGGCCTTGTCTGTATCTGTCTGTACATTATGGAGTGTGAAGGATACAGACCCCAGGTTTCAGTTGATGTCCTCCCTTCTAGCTGTGTGATCTTGAGCATAAATTATTTAACCTCTCTGAGCCTGTTAGCTCATCTGAAAAACAGAAGTAGTAGCAGCCTGTGTCCTCTGGGGTAGTTGGGAGGACTGGCTGAGGGGATGTTTGTGAAGGTCTTCGGGCAGGATCTGGCCCAGTGGAGGAGCGTTTGAGTGGCTGCTGCAGCTGCTGACTTTGGGCTCCCTTGCACCTGTGCTTCCCAACCTTGGCTGTGTGTCGGACTCCCCTGAGGAGGTTGAAACAAAAACACCAATGTCTGGTCCCAACCTGGAGGTGCTCATGGTACAGGCGGAGCATTTAGGAGGACTTCCTGGGGTGTTCTGAGGTACAGCCCACTTGACTGGAAGGCCACCACCCTGTCGGTGTGTGCCATTGTCTGCTCTGTCCGCATGTGCCTGAGGCCAGCTCCCACCACCTGGTGTCTCCTCTCCTGAGGCTTTACAGAGCCCAGACCCTAGAGGGGGAGTTCTGGCAGGGGGAGAGGGCTCCCCTCCCTAGAGTGAGGCCAGTAAGGCCATCTCCTTCCTTACGGCCCTTCTCTGCTCACACCCAAGGTCCACCTGGCTCAGCAGAGCCAGAGCTCCACGGAAGAGACACACCAGGCAGGTCGCAGTGGGCGGAGTGCTCTTCTGCCTTGACGGGAGCCTGAGTGTCAGGGACGCTGATGAGATGGGCAGCCACAGAGAGGCCCTTTCCTAGGGAGTATCTGCTTTCGATTTTTCTCCAAACCTGTGAAATGGAGTGGTCCCAGAGACCTTCAGTGGGGTTCTGAGGGAGCGAGCAGGGAGCTGTGCTGCCTGCCAGGCTTTCCTCTTGTGTCGGGTGCCCAGGGGAGGAAGCGGCTTTCTTGGCCTACCCAGTGGGTACAGATCCACGTGGCTGCAGGGCCAGGCCAGTAAAACCTCAGGCAGGGGCTGTACCCAGTGAGAGAGGACACGCTCCATCTACAGAAATTCAGGCTAGTCTGCTGTGAGGACAGCGCGGGCCTGCCCGGGTTCCTCTAAGGTGGGCGTGTGTATGCGGGGGTGGGGCGCTAAGCGAATCACCCTGCAGGGCAGTAGGAGAGTCTGTCTGACCCCTTTGCAAGATGTAGTGACGAGGGATTTGTAGGACCATCTTGTTACGGGCCTGTGGATGGAGTTCTGCAGTGTTTCCCCGACACCCCTTGACTGGCACCGCCCTCCACCTGTCGCTCTAGCTAGGTGCTCCTCTGGTGCCGGCCGTATGCCTGAGGCTTTCTTTGCAGGACACTGCACGTCACCGGTGCTCTGCACAGTGGTGGAGACGGCTGAGCTTGCTGTCGTGATCAGCATGCCCCCTGCAGCGATGTCCCCTCGAGAGCAGCGGTCTTCTCCTTTCCTCTCCACCCCTGTGCCACTCTCCACAGGGGCTTGTCCGCTAGACCTTTCACGACTTGTAAAGCAACATTTGAAGTGAAGATGAAGTAGGAATTGGCTGTGCTGTCTTGGGACATAGATGTCTGCTGTACATGTTTCAGAATGTTTCTTACGTGAGATGTAGTGTCTCCTCACTAGCAAGAGTAAGGGAATGAATATCACAGAGGTTAATGAGGATGAAGAAATTAGTAGGTGGTTTTCTTCTGTACTTCGTGATTTCCATGTATTTCCCCTTCTGTTCTCATGGGTTTCTCAAAACTTTCCTTTCCAGATAATTATGAAGAGATGAAAGTTTTAAATCTGAGAGGGGCCGGAATTTCATCAGAGTGTGAGTTTTTCAAAGGAAGACAGGTGGAGAGAGCTCCTGGACTCTTGCTTAGGTTGCTGGTTTGCTTCTTGAAGTGGGGCATGCCCCAGCCCTGGGGTGGCCAAGGCTGCAGGCCAGCCAGGAGCCTGCCTGGAGGTGAGGGGTCCTGGTCCTGTTACTTGCTGGCTGTGTGACCTGGAGCAAGTCGCTTCCCTTCTCTGGGCCTGTTTCCTTGTAATACTTCTCAAAAGTGCCTTTTAAATTGCTGGACCTACAGAAAGCAGCCTGTGCATGGTAACTGCTGGCCCACTGAGCTCTGGGAAGGACTTTTGGGGCATTTTTTTTCTTTTTTCCTTTTTCATTATAACAAATGGAAAAGTAGAAGTCCTGGGTGGGTAGCAGGAAGGAGGTGGCGGGAGGAAGAATCAGAATGAAAAGCTAAAATGGGCCTGAGATTGATTTTAAAAGTTATATTTTGAAGCTCAGTGTAGTTTATCCTTTCTCTTGGAGATAAAAGGAAAGGGAGTGGGTAGGCAGACAGATGTAAAAGGCAGGATGTTAAGTTTGAAAAATGATGATGTAGGTTAAGTCTGTACCCATAGAAGCACATTCTTTATTTCTGTACACGTGCCCTCGTGAGTTCTCTTTAAATATAACTGAGGAAGGGCCCCTGGGGAGTGTTTGTTAGGCTCTTTGAGATCTTGAGAGGAAATGCCTTACACAGCCAGGGAATTATCGCACTGTGTGCGCGTGTGTGCGTCTCCAGGTCCAGATACACTGCACCTAGTCGTGGTGGTCGACTGCTCCCTTTTTAATTTTGAAAAGGGAGTTTCAGATCCGTTAGCCTCAGGATAATGCCCCAGGAACTCTCATGACTGAAGCTGGGGTCCCTCTCACCCTCCCTCAGCAGCTCAGTCTCAGTATCTACTGTGGGTGGGCCGGCCTTGTCTGGCTGCGTGGATAGGGTACCTGGGGTCAGGGTGAGGAAGGAGGGGCTTGGTTTTGCAGGCTCATCCAGCTTTAGGTCATGGTAATGACATGTTGGAATTTGTCACCCTCTCCTTTCCCCACCATGTGAATCACATTCCAGAGACACATAACGGAAAAAGCTCAATTTGGACCCGAATCCCTGTCAGTAGGGCAGGAAATTACAGCTGTGAACCCAGTGGTTAGTGTTCTCTGGTGAGGCCTTGAACTTATTATTAAATGCAATTGACCTTTCTGCCCAGCCCATTCTATGCTCAGTTCCTGGAGCCGAGGGGCAGGTTTTAGCAGCAAGTGACAGTCATTTACTCCTTTATTAATTCACTGACTCACCTGACCCACAGGTCTCGAGCATGCGTTGTGGCTAGATCCTGTGCCAGGCACTGGGCTTCTGGCCTGCAGGGACTGGCAAGCTGGGGGTGGAACTTTGGGGACAGGACTGCATCTGCACCATTCTAGCCCATCAGATAGTTTTGTCATGGAGACATGTGATGCAGGGGGGTTAGGAAGGAAGCGTTCAGTTACTGTATGAGGCTATTTGGCTAAGAGGATGTGGGACCTGCCCAGCTTCAGAACACAAGACAGGTGTTAGAAGTTACATTTTGAAGCTCAATGTAGTTAATCCTTGGGGACTCACAGGGGTGTGTTGCAGGGAGTCCAGCAGGAGCAGGATGGCCATTCTTTTTTTTTTTTTTTTTAAATTTTTTTGTAGATGGACACAATGTCTTTATTTTATTGCTCTGTATGTGGTGCAGAGGATCGAACCCAGGGCCTCACGCATGCGAGGCAAGCGCTCTACCGCTGAGCTACAATCCCAGCCCAGGATGGCCATTCTTGCAGGACTGCTTTATTCCCTGTGGCCACAGCCAGCCCCTCTGCCTTGCTCCTGCCCATCTTCAGGTAGCTATTTTGGCTGCTTTCATATAGCAGGAGCCCAGGGAGGTGATACAGATGCTTTGCAAAATTTTGGTTCCTCTGTGGCTTTGCCACACTGCACCAGTGTGAGGGTGCAGTCTTGTGGCACAGGGTGACATTTGAAACACCTGCCCGTTTGCCAAACTGTTTTCTCTGGGCCTTTCCTGGCACACCTGTGGGCTTTTGCCCTGCGCCTCCATTTGCATTTGTTCACACCTAGGCCTTGGCACCTGGTGCAAAGAACCACAGCAAACGGTGGTTGGCCCAGTTCAAGTCTCCTTTAAGGATGGTGTTCATTATGTTGGTCTTTTGGCAAATTGTCATTTAGCAGATGGGCCTTGAGGGAGTGCTTGATACCGTGTGCCTGTCGGCAAGGCGCGTCTGCTCCCACCTTCCCTTTTCTGGGGCCCAGAGCTGAGGTGTGGGATCTGGGGTTTGAATGTAGATCTGACTCAAAGACCTATGCTTTTTCTGTGCTACTAGTTTGCTGCCCAAGGAGCTTGCAGTCTCCACAAACCCTGGGCCAATTAGTTTTTGTTAGATTGGCCCTTGATGTGCAGACATTAAAAAAAAACTATAGCAAAACTGTCATTGCCTCAGTGACCTTGTTTTTTGGTTCCCGTTAAGAAAGACTGTGAAGGGGCTGGGGTTATAGCGCAGTGGTAGCGTGCTCGCCTGGCACGCGTGAGGCACTGGGTTCGATCCTCAGCACCACATAAAAATAAAATAAAGATATTCTGTCAACCTACAACTAAAAAAATAAATATTTAAAAAAAAAAAAAAGAAAGACTGTGAATATTCACACATTTATGGGGTTTCAGTGGCTTCATTTCACATTTTAAATATCATTTCTGTGTAACTTTTTTTTAGTACATAGCAGAAGCAAATATCTGTCCTGATTTTTGCTTTCAAAATGGTCCCTTTTGAAAGCATCTGTGGACAAGTCCATCCTTTCCAGCATGATTTGAAATGCTGCCTTTTTTCTCCAGATTGATTTCCATATAATGATGGACTGCAGCTCAGTCCACTGCAGCCAGGCGAGGAGCTGGATTTGAGGTGGGTGGCCACTTGCTGTCCAGCCTTGGAGAGGGAGAGCCCTACTTGGCCATGTTCCACAGACGCCATGGTACAGGGAAGCTGCTCTGTTCTTGCTGGAAATGGGTGCTGTGGCAGGTGATAAAGAGGAAGGAAATCACAGCAATGAAGACTAAGCAATTATAAGGGACAGCGCAGTGCTGGGAAGGAGAGAAAATGACAGCTTGGGAAGCACCTCTGCTCCTGGTGCCACTCATGCTTAAGGAAGTGACATGTTTAGGTGATGCTCAGGAACCGTCCCGACACTGCCTACTGGCTCTACTGCCCAAGGAAAGTAAAATAAAATGAAAACCTGGTGTGGTAGCAAAAATGAATTCATGTTTAAGTTAAAGCCTGTTGAGGGTGCACCGAGGGTGCCTGGTCCAGTCCAGCCCGTGTTCTTCTCCTCTGCTAGCTCAGTGTTCTGCTGTGGCAGTGTGAGGTGAGCAGCGGGCGGTTGGACAGCACGGGGGGATTTTTTTAAAAGGTTCCACCATTCGAGCATGGCTTTGCCTGCACATGCTACCTGTCATTTTTATGTTGATAGGACTAGAGGGCCCCCCTCCAAGAGGCTAGAATTGCAGTGTCTGGGCAGGGGAGGGTCATGGGAGGCTGATGGGTGGATGGGGTCAGTGTTGGCTGACCCCATAGGTGGTCATAGATAGTTGGTCATAGGTGGCTCCTCTGAGCCGACATTGGGCCCTGCAAGGTAAGCTGCTGGCTGAGACCTCTTAGGGCAACTTGAGGCTGTTCCTGAAAGACTATCATCATGGGAAGCAGCTCTTCTCTAAGACTTTTCCCATGAGTATTAACGGTTTAAGCTGCCAACTTTGAGTGGCAGTGTTTAGGATTCCAGCATCCAGGACCTAAAGAGCTAGAACCCAGATGCTCGCTCAGTCTCTTCCCAGTGACACTTCCCTGGCTAGGGCTGGGTTCCTGCATTGCCCATGGTGATCTAGTCTGCTGCTGTAGGGCAGGGAGCACTTAAATAATTCCTTATTTCTCAAGGTCAAACTACTCAGTAAATCCCACAACTCCTGAACAAGTACCCAGTGTAAACTACCTGTCCTTGTGAGCATGCACTGCTGCTTTGTTCCCACTTCTGTCCCCTGCTTTTGGGGACAGAGCCCTCCTTTGGGAGTCAGTCCTTAGGTGAGTTGGAGCCTGACTCCTTCCTTGGGAAGGTGCTTGAACTCAGTAATGCTCAGTAGATGGGTGAATGAATGAAGGTGTTTGCTCTGGGCCACCTCAGGTCCCGCAGAGCATGGCCCAGGCAGGCAGCTCGCTGTGTTCTGGCTTCACCCGTTTCCTGTCCCCTGCCCTTCTCCCAGGGGCTGCCTCTGTTTCTCAGGACTGCTTCACTCTGCTGTGGACTTGCTGACCCTCCTTTCCCTCCTGGTCCTCCCCTTTCTAATCTTAATCTTTTCTGGAAATATATTTTTCTGCTTTTTTGTTAAGAAATATTTCAAGTTTGAGACGCTTTGCAAGGATCATACATGGCTGTGGCCTTGCAGCATGCTGCGGGGAACTAAGCCCCTTAGTGTCCCTGTTGTGGCCTCATCACCTGGACCATGTGGTCTGGGTGCAAAGTATACATACTCCTGCTGATGCACGATATTTGCTCTGAGCTTCCAGTAGCCAGTCTTCAGAGGATAATATAGTTCCCAGGGTTCATTAAAGAAATAGACCAAACAACCCTGGCTTTCCAGGAAAACTCAAATTCCTCATCTGAGATCTGACTGATCTGGCAGAGACCAATGCGAGCACAGTGGCAACACGTAGGTTTGATGTAGACGGGATGGTGATGGGATGGCATGGTTTCTACCCAGGCAGGATTTCCTGTGGAGGATGTCGGGAGGGTGGCTTCTGAGTGCAGTCATGGCTGGGCATTGCAGACCCCAGTGGTATTGCCTATGACTTGCTGTAGAGGGGAGTGAAGGGAAGACCGGTCCTTTACTAACCCTGGACGACTACTTCTGTGCCGGTGTGGAGTCAGTGGCCTTCGATCTCCTGTTATGGTTGATTAACAGCTATAATGGGGAATGAATCACTGTTCAAAATAGAGGTGGCCCAGGATTGGGGACTTGGAAAACACTTTGGAATTGCAAGCTGAGTGTGTTTACCAGGGAAATGGCTCCATGTTTGTTCTTCTCTTGCCCTGCCCTTCCATTTTGTGTGGCTGATGGAAGTACACAGTTGAGCTGCTCGATCTCTTAGACTGTGCAGGAATTATTTTTGAAAGGGACAGGGAACTTCCCAGACAAGCTGTCCTAAGGGCAGCTGATCCAGAGAGGTGAGGCGATGGTCTAACAGGCAAGATCTGCTGATGGACTTTGACTTTGCTCTCTTTCCCCAGATGAACTACGACAAGCCATCGTGGCCATGATGAATAGAAAGGATGAGCTGGAAGAAGAGAACAGGTATCACGCTCTTCAGTCTGTTTGGACATTCTTAGGCATAGAGAGAATAACAGATGAAGGCAGTTTTACTTCATTGGCAAGTGTGACTGACTGGTGTTGTCTTAGTTTTTGTCTTGCCATGCCACCTGAGTGTCTTGTGTGGCTTACGTGCAAGCGAGGAATGAGAACATGAGAATAATGGCATCACCTTAGAACAAGAATTTGGAAGAACAGCCTTTGATTCACTTTAAAAAGTAGCCTTGATATAAAATGCACAAGCCCTACAGCTTGCCCATTGAGCGTGTGCAGGCCAGTAGTTTTTAGTGTATTCAGATGTGTGTAATCATCACCACAGTCAATTCTAGAACATTATCACTTCAGAAAGAAATCCCCCGGACCACCCCTTATCCTAGAGGCCCTTTGGAGTGACCTTTGATCGAGGGCCTGTGTTCTGGTCCAGGTATTCTAACCTTGTCTGAGGGTTTGTCCAAATTGGGGATACCTAGCAGGGTGATACTTGGCTTCTTTGGAGTTGGCCAAAAGCCCCTTGGAGACACCCAGAGGCAAAGGGTTTTATTTTTTCCTTCCCAGTTGAAACCAGTGCCAGACACCACCTGCTGTTGGCTTCACTGCCCTGTCTGCCTGTAGTCGGGCTTCTCTGCCAGAACTGTGTTGGCGCTGGTGTTGTGGGTAGGGGCTTGCCTGCCATTATCCAGGAAGTGCCCCCTTCTGGGGAGGCAGTGGGCCAGTACCATGGGAGCACATGTGACTCTGCTCATGTCACCCTCCTGGTCTTTCCCTCAGTAGGAATTTGGGGTCCATGATGACATCCAGTCAGTTGTCTTTTAGACTTGATTCTGGGCTCTGCTTCACAAGCTTCTTCCTCATCCTTTATGGAACATGAAAGCAATCGAATGTAATCTCTAAAACAGAAGAGGGTGTTTTAAAGGGAGTCTTTATAGACAGCACCATTTTCCAACTAAATGTACTTTCCACAAAGGACCCAAAACTCTTGCAGGGTGTCTTTCTTTGCTTCAGCAGGAGCTGTTTGCTGGGAAGGAGCCACAGGATTTGTCTTCCCCTGGGAAGAGCAGCACTCACTGCTAATTTCTTCTTCCCAGAGAAGGAAAAAAAGTCACAGCATGTTGGTGCCAGGGAGTCCAGGCCCCGAGACGGGAATCTCCCCAGCTCCCAGGAGCACGGGTCCTGGAGGGCTCAGGACCAGGCACTTTGGCGGCATCCTGATGTCACGTGGCAGTGCCCTCTAGATTGTGCAGATGCACCAGTCAGTCACTGTTGGCTGGAACTAAGCACTTGGGCACAGTGAAGGAAATGGTCTACAGAGCCACGTGGGGCACATTTCTGGGTGGAACTTGGGGCGAGCTACAGGTGTCTTCCCTTTTTATGAAACCCAGAATGACAGACACTCCTGGGAACATGTTTTGGAGGGTTAAAAAAAACTTGGGAATGTAAAGCGCTGGCCCCGCCACGGCCCTGCACCGCTTGCTCAGCCGGAGGTGCTGAGGAAGGCCAAGCTCCCCTGTGTTTCGTGGGTGGTGGGGAGGGGGTTGGACAGCTGTCACATAATCCGAGTGTATGTTCTGTTTTTATGCTACATTTTATTCTTTTGTCCTCTTCTGACATCCTTTCCTTGGCTACATCTCTTCCTCAGTGCATCTGTGACAAAATGAGTCAGTTTAATGTTCCACACCTCTTAGGGGCATGTCTTTAAAAGGACTTCCCTGGGACTTGCCAAGTCCTTGCTTTGCCTTGATCCACACCATCACATGGCCAGCCTGCTCCCGGGTGACTAGGGACATGGGGCCTGCCCACAGATGACTGTCCCAGGCCCCTTGTAATTCTTGCTCTTAGGTGATTGGCTAGTGTTTGCTATCTCCTGAAGTAAGTTTCTGTGAAATAGACTTGAATTAGCGTTTGTGCAGAGAGCCCTGTGGACAGTGGATAAGTCTGGACTTGACTTAGGTCAAGAACAGTTTTCTGGGTTTAATGGATCTGGCTGAGAGCCTTTGAACATTGTTCCCTCTTCCCAGATCCCTGCGGAACCTACTTGATGGTGAGATGGAGCATTCGGCCGCGCTCCGGCAGGAGGTGGATACCTTGAAAAGGAAGTTGACCGAGCAGGAGGAGCGGCACACCATGAAGGTCCAGGCTTTGGCAAGGTAGGGGAGGGCAAGGGTGGAGGTGAGCACACCTTCCCTACATGTTTTTATAATTAAGAAAACGACCAAAGGAAACAATTTGTGTTCACTGAGTAAGCGTTTTATAGGCACATGGTTCAAAATACCGGAGGTTAAATTCTGAGTCCCTGCTCGCTGATCCCAGCCACCTGGTGCTTCCCGGAGGCCATTGCAATTTGCCAGTTGCAGAGAAGTTCTGTGTCCCCACACACAGTGTGTGTGCACGTACAGCTGGCTGGTGCCTTTCCTGCTCTCGCTTGCTACTCGCTTGACGTCTTCGGGAGGGTTCTGTGCTGTACAGGGGGCCTCCCCTTTGTCCTGTTGCTGTGTCATTGCACCAGAATTTGTTCAGCCAGCCTGCCAATAGCTGGGGATTGAGGATTTTCCAGTGTTGTGACTACTAATAGTGCCATAGCCAATACCCGTGTCTGTCACGGTGCCCCCATGTGAGTACGTTTATTGGAAGCATTCCGGGAAGTAGAACTGGGTTGAGGTGCATTTGTAGGCTGCGCGGTGGCCTCCACCTGTCCTCTCCAGGTGCTGAGCCGCGCTGCTTCCACAGCAGTCTGAGAGGTGGCGCGGCTGCCCAGCTGTGTGCACACGGTAGGATCCAGGTTTTGGGTCTCTGATAATATCACAGGAGAAAAATGGGGCTGGCAGAATATTTTTCATTTGTTTTTCTAGTTATGGATATGATGGAAAGCCTGCTTTTATTTAAGAGCCGTTTTTTTCTGTGATGTTTATATCTTATTAAAACTGAAGTGAATTTTAAAAAACCCCCATAAAACAACATTTTGTACTGAATTTTCACATGTGAACGTGTTTCCTAAGTGGCACTCACAATCTCCAGCCTGTTTTCTGGACTACCTCCTTGCTCTTTCTTACTGCAGAAGCAGTTCTTCTGCTAACTGTGTTTTATATACCTGGATGTTGTATTTTATTGAGTTCGTGTACCATATTAAATTAAGTTTAACATCTAGGTTGTTTCTAGAATTTCCCCCCATTTTAGATAAGCAGTTTGGTGGTGGTTCTTCAAAATTGCTTTAAAACAAGAGCAGGGGGGAGAGACATTTGGTGGCGATGTCGGGTGCCCAGAGTTAGGTGAGTTTGTAGCAGGGGCATCTTCCATCCTGGGGCAGCCAGGTGATGGAAGCAGCATTTCTATCATTGACACGTGCCTGTCACTTTGACCTCTTATCCTACTCCTCCAGCTTCTCCCCTTTCTTCACATTCTACGATGACATCTTGAGAACATCAGAGCCATTTAAATGACAATCATAAATAGTGATAGGTGCCTGACTTGGTATTTTCTCAGCTGGTCCTCCATTTCCCCTGGCCACGCTAAAACTCTGTGACATGCTTGCATTTGCTGTCTATAGCAAAGGCCGGAGTCTTTAGAGATGCCAGTTTTGAATCATCAGTGACAAAGGATTATATTCCCTGTCATTTACTGACTTGTGTTAAGACTTGGCTTAGACTCGAGTCCCTGCTCCATCACTTGAAAATTGTGTTTCTGGGTGAATTGCTCAACTTCTGCCAGCGTGTTTCCCGTCTACAGGATGGAGAGGGCAATCTTGCCCACCCATGCGGACCAGAGGAGGAGGGAAACTCATCAGGGTGCATAAGGAGGTGGATGTGTGTGAGTTATTGGGAGTGTTGTCTAAAGTGTATTTTAGAATATGATAATTTTGGGAAAAATTTTATCCCATAAATAGGGTAGAGAAAAACAATTGCTTGACTAGGCAGCTGTGTAATATGAAGTCTCCTCATTGGAACAAGAAGTTTAAGCAACCTGAAAGCTTGCAGTTTGCGGGTAGAGGGTCATCTGTTCAACAGATGAATATTACAAAAGGAGAAAATGAGAGAAAGCAAAGTGGTCAGCAAGACATGTAAGCTTGGAGAAGGTCAGTTGCTGACAGTTTATCTCCGCCAGCTGTTGGCGCTTTCTTCTGGTTTCTGGCCGCAGAAGGAACAGCTGTCTGTTGGCAGATGGAGACCTGCTCAGGTGGTGGGTGCTGGGCTGGGAGGGCGGTAGCCAGTGGGGTGGTGAGTGTGCGCGGCCTCACCCTGCTCTCAGGCCCACGTGTGCCCCCGTGGCAGGTCTGACAGAGCAGATGGACTTCAGGGGTCAGACTGTGGCTCTGTTCCTTACAAGTGGTGTGACCTTACTTAATCTCTTTCAGTTTTCTTAGTTATAAAATGGGGATAAGAAAATTCTCTGCCTCATTGAGTTACTGCATGAATAAAATGAGAGGCCATTTGTCAGCTCAATAAATATGCTTCATACGAGCTCAGTAAATGTTAACGTAAAAATTATGTTACTAAGAAACCTTGCCTAATCAAAAGATATTTTAACAGCAATGGTACAGAAAGAATGGTTCAGGCTACTTCAGATTTAGAATTGTGGAATTTATTTTGTGTAAACATAGTAATACCAAGAACAAGTGTATTTGTGTTTTACTGGCTTTGTATGTTGTCAGACTGAAACATCACTGAGCAACTTCTGCATTCTATTACAGATTCCTTTTGCTCAAAATTAATGGCTCTCCTTTCATCTGTCACAGTCCAGCCAAGAATAAGTTCATGTAACTAGCTCAGTGCTTTTGTGGCCCCAAGCACCTGCGAGGCCCTGATGTAGAGGCTTTATAATCAGATGCAGTTAGGATGGTGCCAGTCATGTTCCTCTAAATAATTGATTGCCTTGCTTCCTGCTGAATTAAGAAAACTCAAACTATGAGACAGATGCTAAAAGAAAGAAGATACAAGTTTACACAAGAAGTTCCTGTGAGGGAAGTGTCAGACTGTTGTGCTGCTGTGGCAGACCGCCACAGACTGGGTGATGTAGAATGGGTAGAAATGAACTGGGCTCAGGGTTCTGAAGCTGGAAGTCCAGGGTGGAGGGGGTGCATTTGGCCGGGTCTTCTGCTGTGTCTTGACATGGTGGAAGTATCATAGAGGAGAGAGTGTGAGAGGGAATAGAGTGGAACTCACTTTAAAAAAACAAAAAAACACATGGTGAGGAGATTAATTCACTGGGGAGGGCACAGCCCTCGTGACCTAACCAGCTTGTGAAGTTTCCCACCTCTCTACATTGTTGCATTGGGGATTAAGTTTCTAACACCTGAACTCTGGGGGACACATACAACCAGAGCAGCAAGCAAATAATTGTTGGATTGTTGTGGAGACATTTTCTGTTTCTGCTTATTGTATTAGCTATCTCTTGCTGTGTAACAAATTATCCCCAAACTTGTTTAAAACAACACATGCTTATAATCTTCCCTTTCTGTGAGAAATCTGGGAATGACTTGGCTGGGGGGTCAGGGTCCCTTGGGAGGTGGTAGTCAAGTTGCTGGCCAAAGTTATTGCATCTGAAGACTTGGCTGGGACTGGAGGGGCTGTTCTCGTGCTCGCTAATGTGACTGTCAGCAGGTGGCTTTGGTTCCTGGTCCTGTGGAGCTTTCAGTAGGGCTGTGGATGACAGTAGCTGATTCCCATAGTGCATAGTTCAAGAGCGAGAGCATTCCCAAATGTAAGCCATCGTGTTTTTATAACCTGATCTTGGAGCTGACACCAGCCACTTCCTCTGTGTTCTCTAGCTACACAGATCAGCTCTAATGTGACCTGAGAGGGGAGTAGCGCATCTTGAGGGCTGCCCCCATGCCCGTCAAATTGCAGCTACCTCCTGGGACTCTAGGTGCTCCAGAGAAAGAACCAATAATTTGTATCTCTCTAGAAAGAGATTTGTTGTAAGTATCAGCTAACATGGCATGGATGCTGAGAGTAGCCTGACAAGCCCCTGGTCTGTTGCTTGCAAGCTAAAGGTCAGGGAAGCTGGTGGTACAATGGCAAAGCCTGAGGCCCAGGGGGCTGCTGTTACAGGTGCAGTCTAAGTCAGAAAGGCCTGAGAATTAGAGCCCTGAGGGCAGGAGATGGGTGCTGCAGCTTGAGAGAATTCACCTTCCAGGTTCTTGTCCTGTTCAGGCCCTCAGTGGACTGTACAATGCCCAGGCACATGGCTGAGGGCCATCTGTCCTACTCAGTTCACCATTTCAAATGTGAATCTCTTCTGGAAACACCTTTACACGCACACACAGAAATAATATTTAATCAGATACCTGGGCATCCTGTGATCCATTCAAATTAACATAAAATTAACCCTTATTCTACCCTGGATTTCTGTGGTGAACAACTCCTTCTCCCCACTCTGTCTACGTGGTTTGATGGATGGCCCCGTCCTGCTCCCATGTTCTGGAGGCGGTTGGCTGATCCAGGCCTGGACAGTCAGTGACTCTATCCCTCAGCCACCATGATCAAGTCTCAGAAGGCTATGTGGCCAAGCTGGTAAGAGCCAGTTGCTGCATTTTTGAGAGGATACAGTGAAAACCCCAAGTTTTTGACTACTTTAATGCCTCATAGGAAGGTCCTAACCCAAGCAGCAATAGCACAGTGGAGAGATGGGGGAGTGGGGATCAACAGTCCTGACGACGTCATTTGAGCTGCTTCAGTCTTCCCTGAAGATGTTTTTCCATCTGGCGTTTTTAAGTGTGTCGCTTTAGTTCCTATAGAGAAAACCAACCACAAGCTGGCTCAGTTATGATGTTGAGCCCTGACTAACGGGGGTTCTGGTTTGGGTGTCAGCTTGGAGCAGGTTGGGTGTTCTGTGGGCCTATGTAGATTCACCCCAGCCCTTGTGAACCTGCGGGGCCCATGAAGGGACTTCTCGTTTGTGGAGATTCACAAGGGGTAGAGACAGTGTTCTTGAGAAACTCACCGGCTTATTTCAAAAGTACTGCCCCAGGCTGCTGCTTCTGGCTCTCCTGTGGGACCAGCCTTGACATAGTCCTGTGGTCAGCTCTTCCCTGCTGCTGGGCAGCTCAGCATACTAGAACATGCTGCTAGTGGTGTGTTGCTTTCCCCAGCCCCACCTGGCCTCTGGGCCTTCATCTCCTTAAACACTTAGGGGGTGGGGCAGCATGCTCGAGGCTGCCCGATGTGAGGTGTGTCCTGTAGGATGCTGCGTGATGTGCAGTGGGGACTGCTGACTTGGCAGGCCACGTCTGACCCTGACTGGAGACACACAGAGTGCAGTGACTGCCCCTTATGTTGCCATTCAGCAGCCTAATGTCTCAACCCTCTTCTGGCTTTGGTGGCACAGACTCAAGCCAATATTGACTAGGGCCAATGGGGGTGTTTTTGCTGTGGCTGTGAAATCCGAGCGCTGGTTCCTTTCTTCAGGGGCCTTGGCTCCAGGTGCTCTGGAGATGTCAGCAGTTTTCCCCTCCCTTGGCTCTGTGCTCTTTGTGCTGGCATCAGTGTTTGGTGGGCTATTTGCACACAGTGGCAAAAATGGTGTCTGGTAGCACCAAGCCTCACAGGATCCAAAAGGAATCCAGCGTTCCTCCAGTGTCCGCATATGGCATGTAGGAAAGCCTCTTCATTGAGTATATTGTGGTTGACAGGAAGCAGAAGGCTATTAATGAGCCTCACCAGGTCCCCGAGGCAATGGGCAGAAGAAAGCATGTGTGTCATGCTTCCTCTTGGATCCTAGGGAAGGTGACATGAGTTAATAATGCCTTCAGACCATTTGGCGTGGCTCTAGGCCTTCCCAAGAGCTCAGTGTGCATCTCCTAATTTATTCTTAGCTGAAATCTTGGCTGTGAGTGGCTAGGGATGCTGAGGTGAGGCCAGGATCTTGTGGGTCCTTGCACTTGCCCCTCATAAGCATTTGGGTTAGGTGTCCCCCAGAAGCTCATGTGTGAGACAGTGCAAGAAAGTTTGGCGGTAGAATGATTGGGTTACGAGAGCCTTAACCTAATCGGTGCATTAATTTGCTGGTAGACATTAACTGGGTGGTAACTGTAGGCATGTAGGTGGTGACTGGAGCGAGTGGGGTTTATATTTTGTCCCTGGTCTGCAGAGCTCTCTGCTTCCTGATTGTCATGTGCTGAGTGTCTTTCCTCCACCACACCTTTCCACCATGATGTGCTGCCTCACCTCCGGCCCAGAGCAATGGAGTTGGCCATCTATGGACTGCGACCTCTGAAACCAAGAGCCCCAAATAAACTTTTTCTCTAAAATTGTTCTCGTCAGATCTTTAGGTTACAGCATTGAAAAAGCTGACTGAAATGGCCTTTGGCTGCTGGACTTCACTTGACCTTAGGCTCTGGGTGTTGTTTTCCAGCCCTGCCCCTCGGCAGGCTCTGGGCAGAGAGCGCTGCACTCCGCAGCTGTGAGAGGAGGCTGGCCCTGGGCCTCAGGAGCCTCGCAGGTCCTCCGTCCAGCACCCCTGCGAGATTTTATTAGCTTTTGATGAAGACTTGAAATCTGGTTTTGCTCAAAGGTTCAGACTCCGCCTTTTTCTTTTTTGAAATCTGTGGAGAACATGGAAAAGGAGAGTGTGCTGCTTCAGCGGCCTCCCGAGATGTGGATCGTTTCATCATGACAGAGGGTCAAACGTGGCAATGTAGGCTCAAACTCCAAGCCCGTCCTGGGTTAGGGCCTTGGGAGCCTCGGGTCTGGGCCGCCTCATCGCCATCCCCAGCTGGAACACATGCCATCTGGAAGTACCTGCCAGCTCTGGAAGTGGCTGCCTGGGATTTGGCTGAGAATTCTCGGGTCTTGCCAGGGTCAGCAGGAGTGAGGAGTGGCCAGTGATTAGCCATGTCCTCCGTGGACAGGGAGGGGAAGTGGTAGCAAGTGTGCCTGAGCACTTGACAGACCTGTACTCCCTGGGTGGAGTGGCAGAGCTGCTCCAGACGCGTCCTCAGGCAGGATGGCTGTGTCCTGCCTCAGACTGCAAAAGGGAGCGAGCTTGTCATTGTTTTACGAAGCCCTGTTGAGTTCTGTTTGGTAAAACAAACATGCACCAGAGCATCAACTCATTAAGTAAAGCAAAACTTTCCCTCAGGCTCCATAGAATCCAGAAGTAAGGCCTACTTTTTGCTTTGCTGCTTTTAAAAAAAAATTCACATTTGCTTAACAAATGGCTTAGGAGGCTTGTGCTTATGGACTGAGAGTTGGGGATAGAGAGGGGTTGCTTCTCTAGAAGAGGAGGTGCTGTATTGACATTGTATTGTCCCCTAGAATCCCTCCCCACTTCTCTCCCACACAGGGGCATCAGCCGGGGCTTAGTTTTTTCCCATTGGTTGGTTGGTAGGGGGTGAACTCTCCCAGGCACCAAAGTTCAGCCTGGACTTCCTAATCTGGTCGAGGCAATTCCATCTCCTTTGTAAAGCGATTCCTTCAGGTAACCATGTCTCCACGCAATGAGGTGTGGTGATTGGACTTGGCTCAGGGAGTAGGTGTGTCCTCTGATTCTGCTCACAGAGACATGATTGGAAGTGGGTTGGGACTTTTTTTTTGTTACCAGGGATTGAACTCGGGTGTTTAACCACTGAATCACATCCCCCAGCCCTTTTTATCCTTTGAGGCAGAATCTTGCTAAGTTGCTGAGGTTGGCTTTGAACTTGGAATCCTGCTGCCTCAGCTTCTGAAGCTGCTGGGAGTACAGGTACACCATGGCACCTTGGCTGTGTTGGGACTTTGGAGGAAGAATGTCCGTCAATCACTGGATGGCTCCCTCCTCCTGGATCATGCACCGCAGAGGTGTAAAGGCTGGAATAGCTTTGCCTGTTTCGATACCATGAGGGGAGCCAGCCTTAGGGTGGGGTGTGCATGGCAGCTTGGAATGGGGAAGTGGGGCAAGCGAACTTGGTCTTACGATGTCACTGGGCTACTGGATCACCTACTCTTGAAGGTCTCTCTGGACTGTCCAGTTGTGTGGCCATAAACCCCTTTGTTCTGTAAGCTAATTTGGGTTGGGTTTTCTGTTTCTTGCTACATTGAAGGCACTTACAGATAGAAATCGTTTTGCCCACCCTCTCCTGCCTGCCTTGGGGCTAGTAATATCCTTCTGTGAGAGGGAGGCGGGAATCAGTATTCCTGAACAGTATTAATGTTGGCAGCAGAGACTGGTCACCCACGTGCTGCTGGTCTTCCATTTTAGACCATAAGCTCCACGTGGGACTGGCCACGCGCTTACCTAACCTGTCCTCCTAGCAACTAACGATGCGTGGCACACAGTAGGGCTCAGTGGTTGGTTAGATGAGGGAGTGAAGGGACTGTGGGGCCAGGAGGGCCCTTCCGTTAGCGTGGCTCATCAGACTGAGCTTTGACCTGCCGGAGATGCCACTCCTTTGTCCCATGACTTTGTTCTAGTTGCTTTTTGGGA
>PVHX01011042.1:31723-66521 GCA_004024805.1 Geosciurus inauris | reverse complement strand
TGGTACTGGGGATTGAACTCAGGGGCACTCAACCACTGAGCCACATCCTCAGCCCTATTTTGTGTTTTATGTAGAGGCAGGGTCTCACTGAGTTGCTTAGCACCTCGCCATTGCTGAGGCTGGCTTTGAACTCGCGATTCTCCTGTCTCAGCCTCCCTAAGTGCTGGGATTACAGGCTTGAGCCACCGCGCCCGGCTGGTTGTCTGGTATTTTGATGGGGATTGATTATCGTTCATTCTATTTTAAATCACCAAGTCTGCTGGGCACAATGGTGCACATCTGTAATCCCAGTAACAAGGCTGAGGCAGGAAGATTGCAAATTCAAGGCCAATCTCAGTAATTTAGCAAGACTCTGCCTCAAAATAAAAATAAAGATAGGGCTGGGGATGTAGCTCAACAATAGAGCTCCTGGGTTCAATCTGTGTTACCCCAATCAATCAAACAGAATAAAGAAGAAATAAGGGTCATGCGAGGACTGTAGCTCAGTGGCAGAGCATGGGCATGCACAAAGCACTTTAATAGGAGGAGGGTGAATAAGACCAAAGATGAGTTTGAGCTTCAAGCTATCTGGATGATCAGAGTCAAAGAAGACTGCAAGACGTGCAAGGTGCACAGTCAGACGCTCTCACTTTAAAGATGAGGAAGCTTTTTTGGTTTTCCAGTCTCAGTACTGTTTCTCAGTCAAAACAGCAGCAGAATGCCTAGGATAGATTCACCAAGCCTTGTATGCCTAAGTGTTATTTACAAACAAATCATTTTCAAAGTGGCTCTATTTCTAATGACAGCAACCAGATCAGAATGTTTGTGGTAATATAACTGCCACAGGTCTGAATGAAAAAGTCACTTAACTGCCTAACAAGTCCATGCGTACAGTCAGATGCTCCATGTCTCAGCTGTCACAGAAATTTGGTTACCACCTTAAGGCTGTATGTTCTCTCTGGTGACATGATTTATTCCTTTCTGCCTGCATTATGCACTTAATAGTCATCTTAGCATTTGCCTTTGTATGAACCACCCGTTAGTGTAGTTCTAGCAGGCACAGTGCTGCACACTGGCAATCCCAGCTATTGGGGAGGCTGAGGCAGAAGGATCCCAAGTTCCAGGTCATCCCAGGCAATTAGGGAGACCTGGCTCAAAATAAAATTTTGAAAAGGGCAGTATTGGCTGGGTGCGGTGGCACACACTTGCAGTCGCAGCACTTTGGGAGGTTGAGACAGAATTGCAAGGAGTTCAAGGCCAGCCTTGGCAGCCTCAGCAATGGAAGTTGCTAAGCAACTCAGTGAGACCCTGTCTCTACATAAACACAAAATAGGGCTGGGGATGTGGCTCAGTGGTGGAGTACCCCTAAGTTCAATCCCTGGTACCAAAAAAAAAGGCCAGTGTTGTAACTCGGTGGTAGTACTTGCCCAGCATGCATGAGAATTCAAGCACTGTAAAATCAATTACCACCCTGCCAAAAGTGGGGGAGGGACAAAGAGAAAAGAGAGGACTGTTGCTTCTATTTGGGATTTACACTTCATTTGCTCTTTTTTTAAAATATATGGGAATACAGGCATTCACCACAGTGCAGGGCTTTCATTTGCTCTTGAAGCTAAATTTTTGTAGTGTGTTATTAAATTCCTGTGGTGTCCTGGCGAATAACTGATTGCTAATGAAACTAAAGGAATGATGCCAACTGTGATTTTAGGATTTAAAAATCCAAAGTTTAAATAATAATGAAAAGCAAACTCTCCCCAGAGGCTGCAGGTTCTAATGGAATGAGAATAATTTAAGAATCAGGAATGATACTTCAGTACCCCAAGGAAGTCACTGATAATTCCATTTGTCTCTTTGTCAAGATAGGTGTCTGAAGCTCACCTATCTTGAAACAGTAAAAATATAACATCATTAGATTTTAAGACATGGATGAATTTAGGTCTACCAACAGGGCCTCTGTTGAAAAAGAATATGCAGCTAGGTCTGGCAGCGCACACCCATAATCCCAGCAACTGAGACCCTGTCTCAAAATTTAAAAGGGGGCCGGGGATATAGCTCAGTGGTAGAGTGCCTTTGGGTTCAATCCCTAGTATCACACTCACACAAAACTTCCCTGAATACTAGGGAGGAAAGTCTTCCAGAAAGCATTCAGAAAAGTTCAGAAGTGACACCCAGGGGAGTTTAATGGTTTAACTAGCCTGAGAGGGACACTCTCATGGCTAAACCCTGCAATCACTAGACAGTGGGCAAAATGAGCTGCTGGGGTCATTGACGGCCACCTCTGCAGGCAGGACTCAAAGCCCCGAGGCCTTAACGTACAAGTTCAGAACAACTAAGTTTTTCTTAATATAAGGTTTTTGAACACGTTTTGTTTAGTGACTTCACTGAAAAATATGAAAATGGACCCAGCCTACAGATCCAAGATCAAAGTTCTAATACGCTTTTCCAAATGAAGCCTGGAAAACAAAACAAACAGCACGAGCGGTGTAACAAAGCGGCTTCGCATCCGCAGTCCAAGCGCGGGGCACAAAGACGGAGCGGGCCGAGTGCCCCTTTCCTTCCAATCCCGGCGGTGCGCTTCGGCGTGGCCGCCTTTCCTCCCACTGGAGGACTTCTCCAGACTCGCTTCTGCCGGCGGCGGAGGCCCGAGGCCACATTCCCTGAGCCGCGCTTGTCCGAGGAAACGGGCCGCCAGCCAAAGCGCTCAGGGCCGCGCGGGGCGGGGCGCAGGGACTAGCTGGCGCCGGCGCGCTGACGTCAGGCGGACGCGCACGCGGCGTGAGGCGGCCGGCGTCACGGAGCGCCGCGCCGGGCGCTGTTAGTCTCGCCGGGCCGCGGCTGCGTCGGGCGTGCGTGCAGCTCGCTGCGACCATGGCGTCCGGGCCTCACCCGACCACGGCCGCCGCCGCCGCCTCGGCCGCCCCCGGCGCGGGCGGCCCCGGCTCCGGCGCGACGGCCGCCACGACGGCGGCGACGGGCGGCATCCTGATCGGCGACCGGCTGTACTCGGAGGTGTCGCTCACCATCGACCACTCGCTGATCCCGGAGGAGAGGCTGTCGCCCACGCCGTCCATGCAGGACGGGCTGGACCTGCCCAGCGAGACGGACCTGCGCATCCTGGGCTGCGAGCTGATCCAGGCCGCCGGCATCCTCCTGCGCCTGCCGCAGGTGAGTGGCCCGCTGGGCCGCGGGCGGGCGGGCGGCCTAAGATGGCGGCGCCGCCTGACCGCGCTCCTCTGTCTGCAGGTGGCGATGGCGACGGGGCAGGTGCTGTTCCACCGTTTCTTCTACTCCAAGTCCTTCGTCAAGCACAGCTTCGAGGTGAGCCGCGGGGGCCAGCGCCGCGGGCTGGGGCCGGAAGCGGGGGCGGGCGGGCGGGGCGGGCCTTTGTACCCCGCGCCGCGGGCCGCCCGGAAGCGGGCTGGCCCACGTGCGCGCCCGCTCGAGCGGGCCTTTGCCCCAGGTGGTCCCGGTGGTGCTTGAAGGTTTTGGGTAAAAATAAGTTCTTCAGACTTTGAGCGGGGTGGCCTTTCTTAGCCCTACTTTGTAGTTCAAGGGGCTAAAATTGTTTTCGTTTGTCGTGGCTTCTTTCAGATTGTTGCTATGGCCTGTATTAATCTTGCTTCGAAGATCGAAGAAGCACCCCGAAGAATAAGAGATGTGATTAATGTGTTCCACCACCTCCGCCAGTTGAGAGGAAAAAGGTAAGATTGGCATTATTGAACTTAGCATCTCTTGCTATTGCTGTACCGTGCACCAATCATCAAATCAAAACATTTTTTCCCTCAGTCCGGATCAAAGGAAAACTGATTTTACTTTAGGTGTTAAAATTAACGTAGGAACATTGATACTTAAATTATCTTGAAGAAAAACTCAATTAACCAGCTATCTAAAGTTTGTAGAGGCAGTTGCATTTATGGACAATCCTAACAGTGCTGTGAAGCCAGTCCATTGGCTTAAGATTAAACAAGAAAGGGAATACGTTTGGCTCAAGTGTGAGTGTATTCTGTAAGTTTTTCCCCCCCCTGCCCTCTCTGGAAGACTGAAGGCTGGATGTTTTAAACACTGTAGTTCAAGTTAATATTGTGGCTAAGTTCTGTGTAGATTGTTATTCTACTGAAGTCCCAGTTAATTTTTTATCAATTGAGGTTGGCTTTTGTTAGAGTACTTCTCAACATTGAACTACGATATATCGCATAATACCGGATCTGAAAGGACTGCAGGATGATAAAGTTTGAAGTTTGAAGTCAAAGGGATTAAACAGGTATTTTGTTTTGGTCAGCTACAGTCTCAGTGAGTGGGTTAGAAAAATAACTCCTAAGATTGAGTTGCATTTAGATATGGCCCTTTTATTTGCTCTTGTAAGAAAATAGAATGAAACAGTATCTTTAGGTGTTGTGATAACCTGATAACTTATGTGGATCTATGTGTTCTTGAGGCAGTACCAAAAAAAGCAAGTTGTAGAGTTTCCTGTATCTACAGGTTTCTTCTTGTACGTGCTGCAGAAGAATATTCATGGTGTAGGTTAGCTTTTGTGTTCACTTTTAAGGAATTGTGGTGCTGTGCTAAGTTTGAAAGGAAGGTAGTTAAAAGATTGTAAGTTGTTTTGGGGATTGGGTGTTAGTGCCAAATCAGTATCCTATATAGGTAGTTCTTCTTGGTGGAAGTAGTTGGCTGTAATGGAACTGTCTAGACGAGCATATATTAAAGTAACTTTTAAAACAATTAGCCAAGTCAGAAAATCAAAACGTTGCTATCCAGATACTCTTTATAGCAGTTTTAGTTTTCTTACATGCTTTTTCTTCCCAATCTTTTCTCAATCATTCTGTGTCTGGGATTGGAGTCATTTTTATTTCGTTTAGAAATAATTTTGGTTCCTTGGTGAGGAATCCTTGGGAAATAAGAGGATTTCAAATTTGTATTTAGTATGGTCTGAACTTAAATCTCCATTTTGGGATGTGTCTGATTTCTTCAGGGTGTTCTAAAACAAAATAACTAATATAAGGCTCTTTTTATTGTTAGTCAAAGGATTCTGTTTGCTTAAAGGAAGTAGTTTTCTGGTAGTATTTGAATCATTGAGCCAACTATTACATAATCATATATGATTATCTTTTTTGAATTTTTCCTGTGATGTCTTCCTTGATGTCAGAACAGTCTCTTTTTACTATAAAAATCTTGGAATTTAAAATAATCTCTTCTGATCGTTGTGTCTGATGTAACTGTGTTTTTTGGCCAATATGAGAAATGGATTTTGTTTCAATCTTAGAAGTTTGATTATAGCATGAAATTTAAAAGGAGTTAATTGCATGGAAGCCCTTTTTTTTAAAAAGCAGGATGTAAAGTGTTTCTATGCATATTACAAGTTTACTCAGACACGTAACTTGTATATGTTATTAACTTCAACTCTTTTTTCCCTTGCAACCGACTATACAGCGACCAGCTACATTTACCAAAGCCTGGGTGATGTGGAGTGGTACATAGAGATGAAGCTGTCGTCATGGCAACAGTGAGTGAAGTATCGAAAATCCCCAAGGAGAAGCCAGTGCTCTGAGAATAGGTCACTGGAATCGGGGACTAACAGGTTGGCCACTGGTGAACCATTTAGAAAAACTCCTGTTTCCTGTTATAAGCTTTTGTCTTTGCTGTCCAAGTTATTATTATAACTATAGCTTAGTTTTGTTTTTGCTTTTTTTGTTTTTCCTGCATAGGTTGATGAGTTGATAGGTTGTCATTTGAAAGTACTGTTACTATTACAATTAGGTAAGGTACAGCATACTAGTTTCTGCATACTTTATTTTGTGACATTCATAATTACAGGGTTACTACATTGTGTAGCTTTTAGGTCATTGTTTTTCATTCTTGGATACACAGTAAAATCACGAGGCTTTTTTTTTTTTTGAAGATTGACACCTAGTTTTTAACCTGGGTCATTTGACCTATTCCCCTATAGTTTTTTCTTGTGTGAAAAAATTGTCTTTTAAAGTCCAGAATAAATGGCTGAATTTAAAGGGGAGATTGCTTTTTTACTTAAGTAGTTCCCAATTTGTACTTAATATTTAGTATAGTCGTATTAAATTAAGGATTTTTTTTGTGGGGGCGGGTTCAGGAGCCCATGTTCATACTCTAAGGTTTGTGTACGACAAATCTTCAAAGACTAGTTTAACCATTTTTATTGGTGACTATTGCGATATTTTTTAATAAGTCTATAGAGTCAGAAGGTCTTAGGTGTTATTGTCATGTAGTCCCAACAACCACCTGCAGCTTATTTCTGCAGTTCTATGGGTGGCCTTCAGTTTGTTTAAATGCCTGTAAAGAATGTTGCTACTTTTTTGAAGTAGGTATTACAAATTTCTGTGTATTGAGTAGCAGTCTGCCCCCTCCTATACTATACCACTCATCTGGTTTTAGTATAGTGTCTTGAAGAACTAGTTCCAAAGTCTCTGTCCTTGTAGTGCATGAGTGGGATTAACTATGTTTAGACCTTTTAAGACTTTTTGTTGTTGAGTTGTATTTAATTAGCTCAAAGAAAAGTAGCTTGTCAGATAACTTCTAATGACCAAAGATTAGGGCTTCCTGAGATCTGAAAATTACTCCCACTTAAGTTAATCAGAAAGTTCTGACAAAAACTTCAAGCAGAGAAGGGTAGAGTTCAGTAGTTTGCATGTTGATAATGAGTTTCTCTGGATAGACAAAGACTTAATTTTTCCTCTCTGAAGAGATTTTAAGTGCTACCTCTTTAAGACCTTTTTGGCACAGAAGGTTTTACCTTATTGGGGAAGAAACTCTAGTAGATGTCAATCCAGTTTAATATGTTGCTACAGAAAGTACTAATTGATACCTAGTTGCATAAAAAAGGGCTTGCTTACTGCTGATTTATGAATGAGACATTTCTGTTTCTGATAAAAAAAAATGATCTCAAAAAATAGTTGTGAATTCTGTTTTTCCAGCCTGATTTGTGAGGCAAAACCATGTATCTACAATTAACTTAAAACTTCAGGTAATAGGACTAAAAGAAATTTGAGTATATAGTTGAATTACAGTAAAATAGTGGGTTGGTTTCTTCAGTCTATTTTGAAGTCATTGAGATTTTGACTGGAAAGAAAATGGAACAAAAATAACAATGACAATTTAGATGGAAAATAGCTTGTTAAAGCAGAGTTCCTTGGTAATGAAGTCTGATATGAGACCAGATAATAGCCATAATTCCAGTAAATGTTTTTAACTGTTTAACTGCAAGAACAAATTCTATCACCATTTGAAGGCAGCTCTTAAAGCAGGTTTTTTTTTTTTTTTTTTTATAAGAGGTGTAGATAAATTGGATCAACATAAATGGATAAAAATGAGAACTTTGCTTTCATAAGGTTATATTTTTGTAGGGATTTTAATGGTGTGGTTTACTGTCTGGATTGCAGGAAGTGAAGAATTAATTTGTGTGCTGTGTTAACACTAGAACTTTTCTGTCTCCTAATGCCAGTTGAAGGAGTCATCAGATAACCAGTCATTATTTAAAAAGTCAAGTGGATTTGATTTTCCAAATTTTCTATACTAATGATCAAACCTGAAAAATAACCTAAAGGTCTTGGGAATGTTTTCACATATATGTTGGTAGTTCTTGTTGGCATTGTTTGATTTTCTAATTTTTTCCTTCAAATAGCAATTTGTAGCCTATTGCCGTAATAAAATGGCTTTGTCATGATATTAATATTGAGAGCAGACATCCCCTGGATTGTTGGCCTTACTCCTCACACTTTTGTAGCTGTAATGGCCATTTGAACTTAGTGACGGGCATTTTTCAGCATTAAATTAAATAACTGATTTTGCTCTTTCATCTTGTCAGCTTTGCCGACTCTTATTTAATGGAACTCAATAAAAAGTATATACAGTAATTAGAAGTAGTCTAGTAAACATTTCAGTTTTAGAATAATGTCAAGTGAGAGAAAGTAAGGGACGTATTTTTTTACTGTTTTTTTACTACTCTGATAATGTCATCAGAAGGAGTTAATGTAGCTCATGAGGTCAATTGTTACATTAGTTATACATTGAGATAAATATTTAGAATGACAGTCTTAAAAACAGATGTGTTCTTCCTAGAGTAGAAAAACACTTTCATCTTTTGACTGAAAATGAATTGGGTGTGGGGGAAAATAAAGACACATTTTCCCCATATACTTAGATCTGATCATTGTCTTACTAAAAACATCCATTTTGTTGGTTAGAACTACAAAAGTATTGAAGAACATAGAAATTTCATAGACTTTTTAAAAATGGAAAGTTCCATTCCTTAATATTGACTTAACTAAATGCCAGTTAAAATTATAAGACATGTGGGTCAGATGGTACACACTTGTAATCCCAGAGGCTCAGGAAGCTGAGGCAGGAGGATCTTGAGTTCAAAGCTAGCCTCAGCCACTAAGCAACTTTGTGAGACCCTGTCTAAATAAAATATAAAAAAGATGGAGGATGTGGCTTAATGGTTAAGCATCCCTGGGTTCGGTCCCCGGGTACCTAATTATGAGACATAAGATATTTTCATCTTTTTTCCCTATATAAAATAAAACATTTGGGACAGCATCATTTGTGAGTTATTTTCAAAGCATTGAACCATTGACATGGATTGCCTTTTATATCATACAAACTTTTTTTGGTACTGGAGATTGAACTCAGGGGCACTCAACCACTGAGTTGCTTAGCGCCTCGCTGTTGCTGAGGCTGGCTTTGAACTTGCGATTCTCCTGTCTCAGCCTAAGTGCTGGGATTACAGGCTTGCGCCACTGCGCCCTGCTATACAAACTTTTGAAGTTATCAAAACTTAGTGCAGTACAGAGACCTTGAATGTGTTTTTCTGGTAGCCTCACTATGGCCTTTTGTTTTTTTTGCATTTCATAGACATGTGTTGCCAGATTTAGGGCTGGATATCATAGATCACTTGAATTTTGAACCCGTTTTGGTTTTTTTTTTTAGTTTTTTAAGATTTATTTCTTTGGAAGTTGAGAAACCTTTAGTGTCCATAGGTTTTTGTTTGGTTGGTTGGTTGGTTGGTAGAGATAAGTTCTTGAAGCAATTGGTTTAAATAAATTGTTCCCTAAGGGAAATCAGAATTAGCTATTGACTTTTTTTTTTTTCCCCACTAGTTCTTGGAAATTAGCCAAGAGTTGAGAATTAAAATGAATTTTAAAAGCATTAATTTTTATGAAGACTTTCTAATGTTATAAATCAAGCACACTAGTTTGTCATTGGGAAGTCTCTGTGGAGGCTAATGAGGTTTGTGATGATGGTGGTGTGAAGTTAAATAAATCTAAGATGAAAAATTGACAAGGATAAATTTGAGAGTATTGAAGTGATGTCTTTTTGTTAGAGTTGAGTTTGTTCTTTTAGGAACTTAAGTCTAGATGTATGTATTTAATTAGTATAACTTGGACAGCACAAGATTAATGCTTTAACTTGTTTGCAGGAGTTTAAAAAGCTGGTTTCTGTTGCCAATAGTTGGTTGGAAGGGAAAACGGAGATGCCACAAATAAAATTTTTTGGATGTGCAAAACAGTTTTGATTTTATTTCTTACAAACTATAGGACTCCAAGCCCCCTGATCCTTGATCAGAACTACATTAACACCAAAAATCAAGTTATCAAAGCAGAAAGGAGGGTGCTAAAGGAGTTGGGATTTTGTGTTCATGTCAAGCATCCCCATAAGGTGAGTTGTAGAGTACAGAAATTATATTTTGTAAGTATTAGGGCTTTTTGTAAAATTTTTAATTTACTTGGGTTTGTTATATATTTGAGAGTTAACTTTGGTTTTAAAAACATTCTTTTGGATGTTGAGATCTGTCAATAAAAAGGGAGTTAACAGGTTCAAATCATAGATAACATTGAAACTTATGGTTAGGTCTGTTTTTCCTAAAAAATAGGTGATGGTGTACCTTATTCTTAGGAATGAATAATGCCACCTGCAAAAGTACCTGGCAGCTAGGTACAGTGGTCCATGCCTATAATCCCAGCAATTGTGGAGGCTAAGTTAGGAAGACCATAAGTTCGAGGCCAGCCTGGGCAACTTTGCAAGATCCTGTCTCAAAAACAAAACAGGCATATGTATACACACAGACACACACACATTTTTTTTTCTTTGGTACCGAGGATTGAACTCCGGGGCACTCGACCACTAAGCCACATTCCCAGCCTTAAGTTGTGTTTTATGTAGAGACAGGATCTCACTGAGTTGATTAGCGCCTCACCGTTGCTGAGGCTGGCTTTGCACTCGCAATTCTCCAGTTTCAGCCTCCCAAAGTGCTGGGATTACAAGTGTGTGCCACTGTTCCCAGCTAAGCATTTGTTATTTTTGAGGGCTGGGGATAGATAGTTCAGTGGTAGAGCACTTGCTTGGCATGTGCAAGGCCCTAGGTTCGTTGCTCTGTACTGGGGGAGGAGTCCTAAAGAAGTGTTCAAAGTGTATTGTTTGCTCACTGTTACCATTATTGGAAGCTCATTAGTTTCTCCCATCACCTCTTGGCTTTCTCATCTATTTAGGCAGTAGTATAGTGGTTGCAGGAATGGGTGCTTGGGTCAGGACCTTCTAAGACAGCAACTTAACTTGGCTCTTTTGTTAACTGGGCCTATCAAGAGATATCTCAGTTTCTGCTTTTTAAGATTGTAAAATGGAGTGAAGGTAATAGGGATCTGGAAGCACTTGTCATGAAAACAGCATCCAGGTTTCTTGTTTCTTGTTCTAAACATGTAAAATGTACCTTGAGGGATAAGATGAAATAATCTAGCACAGTGCCTATTACATAGTAAAGCATTTGTTAAAAATATAAACTATTAACAGCCGAGCACAGTGGCACAAGCCTGTAATCCCAGCACTTAGGAAGGCTGAGACAGGAGAATCATAAGTTCAAAGCCAGCCTCAGCAATGGCGAGGCACTAAGCAACTCAGTGAGACCCTGTCTCTACATAAAACACAAAAAAATAGGTTGAGTGCCCCTGAGTTCAGTCTCCAGTACCCAAAAAAAAAAATATATATGTAAACTATTCTTGTTAAACTTTTAACCACCATTTTTCCTCCAATTTTGGAATGTATTTCTAATAACTCATATTGAATCTTAGGTATGTTATTAGGTCTGTTTTATCTGCATTTTAGAGAAATTAGAACTTGTATCTAATATTTGTAGTTACTTTATTCATTGAATTCTGTAACTCTGAAAGGATTGTCAGTATGCTAAATTGAGTTTTTTCTCCCTTGTCCTTCAGATCATTGTTATGTATTTACAAGTCTTAGAATGTGAACGTAATCAAACCCTGGTTCAAACCGCCTGGTAAGTTCCTTTATTACGTTTCTTTCCTAGCCAGGAAAACAGAAGCAGAAATAAAGTAAGTTTCATTTTCCCTTTCCAAAATGAGATAAGTTTGTTTTGGGGCTTTTTCTTTTTTTGTTTTATGACCAAAAGGTAAATAATGCTTATTTCTGCTTCCTGTTTTCTTGGCTTGACTAATTACTTTAAATGGAGAACTCAATTTAACTTTGTTCTTTTTTCTACTCTTTAATTAAAGGGTAGTCCATGATGGTAAGTCATAGAACTCTGCCCTCTGCACTTCAGCCCATGACCTCAGGATGGCCTGATTGGCTGCCCTGCTCTCCAGCCAATCCAGTGCAAGCTCTCATCCGAGATTCACTGAAGTGGTCCATATCCATCTGGCAGCATCTTCTAGTTCTGTCGGGGTGTCAAAAGGATTTGTATATTTGTTTCTAGAAGTAACTATTCAACATGCCTATGTATTTAATGTATACCTGTAACTATCAAAATGAATAGTTCATTTTTGATAGATTTTGTTGTCCAGCCATTATGAATTAAATGGTTTTTTAAATTAGGAGTTTGAGTAAATCTCTACTTGTAGTGTGTGTAGCATGAATTCTGCCAAAGGAAGCTATAACCTGTAGCTTTAAATGGACACCAGTGCCCATGTTGGGTTAATTTACAGCTGCTGAGCTATTGCAGACTAATGTTGAAAAGAAGTACTTCATATTTAAAAGAGAAGCTAATATTAAATGCTTTTGAACTTGCACCTTGGGAAGACTTGGAAGCTGACTAAGGTCAAGCAAGGAGATTGTGGTTCAACCACAACTCTGTTAATATTGTTGATATGCAAGAATTAAGTTTTATATTCTGGATTTTTTTACTGAGATGTTTTTTTTAACTGCTATGCATCTTTTGGACTCAGTAAATATTAATAATTTTAGAAAAGTCTCACTGCTTTTATGAAATGCATGATTTTTTAATGTATTCTATAAATTTTTAAAAGTTTTTAATGGATAACAGGATTTTTTAAAGAATCCATTTCATTTTAGCTTAAGCTTTTAAAGAACTTGTAAGATTTCTTTATCAGTTTAGGAATATTGTGGGGGATGGTTCACTAAAAATTTCAGCTGTTTATTTAATTAGTTTATTGCTTTTATATGCTAAGTTCCAAAAAAGGTATGTAAACAAGGCCATTATGTATATTTATTGCTCTTCATTTTCTACCTAGGTTTGTTGAAGTAGCTTAGTTTTCTTAATATAAGTGTAACTCAGTAAATTCTTACTAAAAATGCCTTTTTACCCCTGTCACAGCTTTTTGAGTTTTTGAAAGAACTTGGTTGACACTGCTTTTCATTGTGGATAAAGGAGAGATGGTCAACAATTAATGGCTTGAAGTATTATTGGAGTGGTTTATTGTTTCTGAAATTGATTAATCATGTCAGAATTAACTTTTAGAGCATTACTTTTTATAGAAACACATTAAAAGAATTTAGGGGTAAGTTCTGTAACCATAGTAATACAGAATTATTTAAAAGGTCTTTGGTTTTATATAGGACAACTGAAGAATGGTCCTGGTATTCTGCTTCTGGTTCTTTTTGAGCTAAAGAACTGTTATATGCTAGAATATGAGGATGTAAATACAAGAGAAGAAAAAAGAATAAAGTAGATTGAGTCTCCAATATAATGTAAGCTTCAGAAGAACTGGTTTGTTTATATACAAAGCTTATAGTTGAAATATTTTTCAGGAATTATATGAATGACAGTCTTCGAACCAATGTTTTTGTTCGCTTTCAACCAGAGACTATAGCATGTGCTTGCATCTACCTTGCAGCTAGAGCACTTCAGGTAGGTGTACACAGTCTGTTTTATTCCATGTGACAAATCTCATGAGTTACACTGATTCTAGTAAAAAGCAACCAAAGTTTGAACTGTTCTCTCTTTATGGCTTAGATTCCATTGCCAACTCGCCCCCATTGGTTTCTTCTTTTTGGTACTACAGAAGAGGAGATCCAAGAGATCTGCATAGAGACGCTTAGGCTTTATACCAGAAAAAAGGTAATCCTGTTCACTCAAGTTGGTGCTAATTTGTCAGTCAAGAAGCTAAGTGACTGTAAAGGGGAAATACTAACTTCATTTTTCCCCAACAGCCTAATTATGAATTGTTGGAAAAAGAAGTAGAAAAAAGAAAAGTAGCCTTGCAGGAAGCCAAATTAAAAGCAAAGGGATTGAATCCTGATGGAACTCCAGCCCTTTCAACCCTTGGTGGATTTTCTCCAGCTTCTAAACCATGTAAGGCATTTAGGATTAAAATGGATTGTGGTGTCATTATTTTTAAAGTGTCAGCATTTAATTGTTCACTAGAAACAAAGATATTAAGAAACTTACTGTTGCCTCATCACAAAATCAGATACAGGTGATAATTGAGAGCATAGTGTTTACATTTTGGAACAATTTTGGCTTCTTAAATCCAGTAGTTAATGTGTCACCATCGTGT
Organism: Geosciurus inauris; assembly: GCA_004024805.1. NCBI lineage: Eukaryota > Metazoa > Chordata > Mammalia > Rodentia > Sciuridae > Geosciurus > Geosciurus inauris. The sequence goes on along the minus strand of PVHX01011042.1, from coordinate 52,764 downwards.
CTTCAAAGCATCACCAAGAGAAGTAAAAGCTGAAGAGAAGTCACCCATCTCCATTAATGTGAAGACTGTCAAAAAGGAACCTGAGGATAGACAACAGGCTTCCAAAAGCCCTTACAATGGGTGAGTGTGCTTGAATTGGAAACTGGTTTGAGGAATCATGTTCTTGCTTTCTAACATGCTAAGTGTGTAACTAAAATGTGTTTTTTGAAGTGTAAGAAAAGACAGCAAGAGAAGTAGAAATAGCAGAAGTGCAAGTCGGTCGAGGTCAAGAACGCGGTCACGTTCTAGATCACATACTCCAAGAAGACAGTAAGTACATGATACCGTAGGAAGGCATTTTATTTGGAGTCTTTAAAGGTGGTCACTTAAAATACTGAACATAGACTTTAGTTAGGTTAGGATAAGACTTCTTTTTGGTACTGGAGATTAAACTCAGGGGTACTCGACCACTGAGCCACATCCCCAGCCCTGTTTTGTGTTTTATGTAGAGACAGGGTCTCACTGAGTTGCTTAGCGCCTCGCCCTTGCTGAGGCTGGCTTTGAACTCGCGATTCTCCTGTCTCAGCCTCCCTAAGTGCTGGGATTACAGGCTTGAGCCACCGCACCCGACTAGGATAAGACTTTTAACGTGAGCCTGCATTATTAGAAATAAGCTTAGGGATGTGTTTGGTTTAGTGTCTTTTTGTTGTTGTACTGGTGACTGAACCCAGGGCCTTGTGCATGATTTTTTGGAGAAATTACAGGAGCTGATGTCTTAACCCTAACCAATAAAGTTAACCAAAGCTAAAGAATCCTTCCTGGTTATCTTGAATTAGATTATAAGATCCTTCTGGTTCTTGGAGCATGTGAAGTTAGTCAGTAAAAAAGCATAACTCAGTGCTGTAAAATGCCAGTTACTCACATTCTCGTTGGAGTGTAGACAGTGTGCTTCCATCTCTGCCAGAGACTCAGGTGGGAGAGGAATGGGGGGGAGAGACTTAGGAATTGTCAGTTCTGGCTTGTCCTTGGTATCACAGCCACTTGTCTTGAGACTTAGTAAGCACCAATCGATACAATCTGTTCCCTGTAGAAACTGAAATCTAAACCTCAAATTTTCATTATCTAAGTTATAATAATAGGCGGAGTCGATCTGGAACATACAGCTCAAGATCAAGAAGCAGGTCCCGCAGTCACAGTGAAAGCCCTCGAAGACATCACAATCACGGGTCTCCTCACCTTAAAGCCAAGCACACCCGAGAGGATCTGAAAGGTTCAAATAGACACGGTCATAAAAGGAAAAAATCCCGTTCTCGTTCTCAGAGCAAGTCTCGCGATCACTCAGATGCTGCCAAGAAACACAGGCACGAGAGGGGACATCATAGGGACAGGCGTGAAAGATCACGCTCCTTTGAGAGGTCCCATAAAGGGAAGCACCATGGTGGCAGTCGCTCAGGACACAGCAGGCACAGGCGCTGACTCTTCTGCGAGCTGGTGTCAGTTCCTGGCTTTCCCTGTCTGCAGCGTGTTGATGGACGCAATCACAATATGAAAAGCAAACTGATTAGGATTCGATTTCTTAAACCCTCTAGGTCTCTAGAAACAGGAGGACATTTTCTTTTGAAAAGAACTATGTTAAATTTTTTTGCACATTAAAATGCCCTAGCAGTATCTAATTGAAAACCATGGTCAGGTTCAATTGTACTTTATTATAGTTGTGTATTGTTTATTGCTATAAAAACTGGAGCGTGAATTCTGTAAAAATGTATCTTATTTTTATACAGATAAAAATTGCAGACATTGTTCTATTTAAGTGGGTTATTTGTTTAAATGATGGTGAATACTTTCTTAACACTGGTTTGTCTGCATGTGTAAAGATTTTTACAAGGAAATAAAATACAAATCTTGTTTTTCTAAACTGCTTCAAATATCTTATTTAAATAAATTATTAAAAAACAAATTTTTAATAGTAAAGTGGCTGTACTGATTTTTCTGGCAGACCTGTTTTTTCCTCCAGTATGAGTAGTTTTGGGGTTATTAAATTGTAATTCTTTGCATTGCAAGCTGTTTGTAAACAGTCTATACTATTTATATAGGAAAAGCAAGTAAGAGTGGCCCAGTGATATTAATGTTACATTATGGCTCCAAGACTCAAAATATGTTTTACACTCGAATGCTTCCAGGTTATTTTTAATAGTCGTTTAGTACTTACTATTTTCTGAAGTGAACAGCCCTCTTGAACAAACCAGAACTTTCAACATGACAGTTACTGACTCAGCTGTTGAAATTTAACATGGTAGACATGAATTTAGAGAGGTAAAATTTGTGAAGATACCAGAGAAGACCCAGATTCCACCAGTGGGAGTAGCAGGGCTAGAAAAGGTAGACAACTTCATGAAGTGCTTTGAAGGAGACAAGATTTATTGGCTAAAAAGTTTCCAGTAAGGGATTGGGGTTGTGGCTCAGTGGTAAGATTGCTTGCTTAGCATGTTGTGAGGCGCTGGGTTCCATCCTTAGCACTGCATAAAAATAAACAGGCATGCTATAACTAGAAACATTTTTTCTTAAAAGTTTCTGGTATGCTACTTAAAACAAGGACCAAAGACAACATGAACTCAGGCCAACTTCAAAGGGTAGAGTTCATTAAAACTTTGTACCTGTTTTTTTTAACATTAAAACATTTTTGGGATACCATGTGATGTTTCTATTCCATATGATTTTATATATTGTGGAGCTACAAATTGGTACTTTTAAAAATGTATCTCCTCTATGTTTTCAGTTGTAGATGGATACAGTAGCTTAATTTCTATTTGTACTGAGGATCAAACCCAGTGCCTCACATGTGCTAGGCAAGGACTCTACCACTGAGCTACAGCCCCAGCCCCTACAAATTGGTACTTCTAAAGAATGTCACTGCCTCCTAAAAATGTTTCCAAGACAGAGCCAGGCGTGGTGGTGCACTCCTGTAATCCCAACACTTCGGGAGGCTGAGACAGGAGGATCCCGAGTTCAAAGCCAGCCTCAGCAATGGTGAAGCGTTAAGCAACTCAGTGAGACCCTGTCTCTACATAAAACACAATAGGGCTGGGGGTGGGGCTCAGTACCCCTGAGTTCAATCCCTGGTACCAAAAAGAATATTTCCAAGACAGGCTTGGAAGGAAGGCAAGGCAAATGGCAGTCAACAGAGGTCCTGTTAAATTAGTTTTGAGTCACTAAACAAATTACTTGTCATGTGCCTTTTGCTTGAAAATGGAGAGTTGAGCAGATACACCTGCACGTAGTAGGTTTGTGTAAGAGGTGTTGGCTTTGTTATACTGCGCTTTTTGTGTGCCAGTTTTCTAGACTTAAAAGATTTGCCACCTTTTGCTTTTAAAACTTTTTAATGTGCTTTTTAAAATAAATCCATTTTCTATGCATTTCAAACAGGAGTACAGTCCTTCACTCCATAGATTGCAGTTGGCGGTCAGCCAGCCTGGTTTATATACAAATTTGCCAGTCCACCTCCCTCCCTGGTATTTGGAAGAATACACACATGGTTTCATTCACAGTTTAGTCCAGAAGGTAAGGATACCTCTTGTCAAGTTGACTAGTTGCTATGCACACATCCTCCAAGTTCCCTCACCACCTCCAGTCCTCCGTGCTTGTTGGTTTGTTCAGACAAGGTTAATTTATGTTCTGTTGGATTTAGTACAGATTCTTTTCTGTGCATAATGTACTTGGAGAAATTGGGTCAGGTCCTAAGGAATTTTCCATATTCTGTGTTCCTCATGGTGTGGTATCATTGAACATACTTTGGTGTTCCCTATATTTCTTACAAACTGACAGCTCTTAAGGTTTGGTGAGATTCAGGTTGGATGATAACTTTTTTTTTTCTTTTTGCAGTGGATCGAAGGCAGGGCCTTGAGCATGCTAGGCTGTCTCACTGTTTCCCCACTATAGCCGTAAATCATCTTAATGAGAAGAAATGGTCCTAATCCTGGTTTTTAGTTAGAAGTCCTATCTCTTTTTTTTTAAATATATTTTTAATTGTTGATAGACCTTTATTTTATTCATTTATTTACATGCGGTGCTGAGAATTGAACCCAGGGACTCACACATGCAAGGCAAGTGCTCTACCACTGAGCCACAACCCCAGCCCCTAGAAGTCCTATCTTGTTATGCAAAGTTAGATTTGTGTTTTACAGTTTGCGTCTTAATTCTGAAGACAGTGACATTCCTAACTATCCATTTTAAAAAACAAAGTGAATGTGAAATGGCAATTGGTTAAGCTTCCCTGATCTAAAATCCAAAATGCTTCAGAATCTAGAACTGTTTGTCAAGATGACATAAGTGATGGTTCAATGTACATAAGCTTTGCTTTAGACCCAAAATTACTAAAAATACTGTGTGAAATTATTAACAGGCTGTATGCATAGGAGTGTATGAAACATGCATGGCCAGCAATTGGGAAATGGAGGTTGGAGGGCAGCAAGTTCAAGGCCAGCTTCAGAAACTTGGCAAGACCTTACCTCAAAATAGAAAGGCTGGCCAGGCGCAGTGGCCTACGCCTGTAATCCCAGCACTTAGGGAGGCTGAGACAAGAATCGCGAGTTCAAAGCCAGCCTCAGCAATGGTGAGGCACTAAGCAACTCAGTGAGACCCTGTCTCTACATAGAACACAAAATAGGGCTGGGGATGTGGCTCAGTGGTGGAGTGCCCCTGAGTTCAATCCCCAGTGCCAAAAAAAGAGGGGGGTGCTGGGGGAATGGCCCAGTGGTCGAGTGTCTTTGGGTTTAGTGCCCAGGACCAAATAAATAAATGAAGTTTAGACTTGGGTCCCAACCTCAAGAAATCTCATTAAATACACACATATATTCCAGAATCTGAAAGTACCCCAAATGCTTCTGATTTCAAACATTTCATCTCTTCAGTGAAGTTCTAGGTTTTGCTTTAATAGCTTTAAACAGCTATACAGTTATTGTCCCCATCTACACCGTGATCTGCATCCAAAGCCTTTATTTCACTATTTAGTTTTCAACAAGATGATTTTATAATAATTATTTGTCTAAAGGCCATTTCTTTATTTATTTATTTTTTGGTACTGAGGATTGAACTTGGGTGCTTGACCATTGAGCCACATCCCCAGCCCTATTTTGTGTTTTATGTAGAGACAGGGTCTCACTGAGTTGCTTAGCACCTCGCCATCACTGAGGCTGGCTTTGAACTCGCGATTCTCCTGCCTCAGCCTCCCTAAGTGCTGGGATTATAGGCATGCGCCACCACACCTGGCTCCTAAAAGCCATTTCTTAACTCAGCATGAGCTGTAGCGAATTAGTTATGTAGATAAGGGTTTTTTTCCCAAAGACCAGATTTTTAAAAAAGTAAAACACATAGGCACATGGAAGAGCTTGGGTATGTGACTCAGTGAGGAGGACTGCTTGTTCACAGTCTCAGGCCTCTGTCCCCTTTGTTCTGGAAGGCTGGAACATCTTGACTTTGACCATCAATGAAATGGGGTGAATTCCACCCCTTCTCTTGACACTTAGGTCTCTCATCATTCATTCCATCAATTCACTTCTTGTCTTTCAAATTTGAGCATTTTTTTTTAATCCAACTACCCTTCTATGAATGTTTAAATTCCTTTTACAAAGATAAGACTAAAGCTAGGCATGATGCCACCTACCTGTAATCCCAGCCACTTTGGAGGCTGAGGCACAAGGATCTCAAGTTCAGGGTCGGCCTGAGCAACTTAGCCAGATCCTATCTTTAGAAATGGCTGGGGATGTAGCTTAGTAGAACATGCTTGGGTTCAGTTCCCAGTGCCGGGGAAGAAAGTGAGGAGAGCAGGTAGAGGAACAACTCGGGTAGCAAGCTGGTGGGCCCTGAGCCAAATCTTGGCCTGGACGTGCCTCTTTTGTAATGTTTCAGTTTTGTTTTAAATGGTTCAGGAAAAACTAAGCTGTCTTGGAGCTTGTGTGGGATACAGAGCAGTCGGTGGAATCAGAGTGCCTAGGCTCCGTGCTTGGCACAGTCCTTATGAGCTGTGTAACCTCATAGCACTTGACACCCTCAGCTTCCATCTTCCTGTCTATAATCAAACATACTGTATTCAGATGTTGTGAAGATTAAAGGAAATAATGTATATAACGCGCTCCACACAGAGTTGAGCTTGCGAGCCGGGCGCGGTGGCTCAAGCCTGTAATCCCAGCACTTAGGGAGGCTGAGACAGGAGAATCGCAAGTTCAAAGCCAGCCTCAGCAATGGCAAGGCGCTAAGCAACTCAAGTGAGACCCTGTCTCTACATAAAACACAAAACAGGGCTGGGGATGTGGCTCAATGGTCGAGTGCCCCTGAGTTCAATCCCCAGTACCAAAAATACAAAACAAAAAACAAAAACAGAGTTGAGCTTGCAGTAAATGCTCGTGAGTATCAGGTTTGTGGATACAGGACTGTGGTGTCTTGTAGACCAAGAGCCATTGCTTAAAGCTGGTAGGTTGTATTGGTTTCGTAGGGCTGCTGTAACAAACTGCCACTAATTGGTGGCTTAGACAACAAAGAATTATTCTCTGATGGTTCTGGAGTCTAGAAATCTGAAATCGAGGTGATGACAAGCCATGCTTCTTGCTGTGCATCCCAGAACACTTGGTGTTCTTTGGCTTATGACTCCATCACTCCAGATTCTGCCTGTCTTCAACTGTTGCTAATTTTTCTGCTAATGTCCTATTGTCTGCTATGGGGTCCAGTTTAGACCCACACGTTTCTCTTAGTCATGTCTCTCATCATCTTCCATCTGGAATAGTTCCTATGTCTTTACTTTTTTTTTTTAAAGAAAAGGTAAATATTTTTTCCCCAGGGACTGAGGATGGAAGCCAGGGCCATGTGCACTGAGCTGTCATCCACCCTTTTTATATATTTTCTATTTGGTGACAGGGTCTGGCTAAGTTGCCCAGGCTGACATTACAGGCAGGCTCCACTCCGCTGGCACATATGTCATCCCAGTGTGTGCTCATGCTATTGAATTATAACCCATTACTGGGATTATTTTGTTGCTCAGATTATCCCAAATAAGGCCAATGGGAACCCCTTTTAAAAAAAAAAGCAATTCAAGCAAGGCGCAGTGGCACACGCCTGTAATCCCAGCATTTAGGGAGGCTGAGACAGGAGAATCGTGAGTTCAAAGCCAGCCTCAGCAATGGCGAGGCGCTAAGCAACTCAGTGAGACCCTGTCTCTACATAAAACACAAAATAGGGCTGGGGAGGTGGCTCAGTGGTCGAATACCCTTGAGTTCAATCCCCGATACCAAAAAAAAAAAAAAGTTCTGAGGCTTGAACTCAGGGGCACCTGAACACTGAGGCACATCCCCAGCCCTATTTTGTGCTTTATGTTGAGACAGGGTCTCACTGAGTTGCTTGGCACCTTGTTTTTGCTGAGGCTGGTTTTGAACTTGTGATCCTCCTGTCAGCCTCCTGAGCTGCTGGGATTACAGGCGTGCGCCACCGTGCCTGGCTCCCATGAACATCTTTATTTATTTATTTGTTCTATTTAGGTTTAAATGATAGCAGAGTGCAATTCATTGTATACATGGAGCACAACTTTTCATTTCTCTGGTTGTATGTGATGTAGAATCACAACATACATGCAGTCATACATGAACATCTTAAAGACTTTTTTCCACATGTGTGACTTGAGCTCCACCATCTGTGCTTTCTGTAGGTGTGTGTGTAACCAGAAACTTGGAGTCACCAGCTCTTGAGAACATTTAGCACTGGCTTTAGAGCGGACGAAGTGACTTTAAAGGTCACGCTAACTCCACAGCTGTTTCCAGACTGTGCTGTTGGTCCAGGGCAGTCCTCCCTGTGCATGACCAGTTCCTGTACTCCTGCTGTGTGTTCTTGGAGCTGTCTAGCTCTCAGTACCAATGATGAGTAATTGTGCCATTAGAGGTCACTCTTCAGTGATGTGTGCTGGAGCATCTCTCCAGGTTGCACATCAGCTGACCCATAAACCTATTCACACAGCAGGAACTGTTCCCTGGTGTCTCTAGGTAGGTTTGTCTAAGCCCCAGCTAAGCTCTTCATCCTGACGCAGCATCTAGTAACTGAAGCACACACCTTTGCTGAATCCAGAACAAACTTGGCAACGCCGTTTACATAAGCTCTACGTGCCGGATGCCATTCCACTTCACATGAAGTGACTTACTTAACATCTTTCAGAAACCCTGCGTTGGGGAGAAATCCAGGAGGACGTGATTTCACCCTGCTACTAAGTGGCTGAGCCAGGATGAAAGCCCAGCTTATTGCAGAATCCACGTACTTAGCCACTATATCACATGTCAACCCGCGTGACCCACTTTAATCCAATCTCCCCACCTCCAAGCCTGTGCTCACTGGTCCCTTCATAAAGCATCCTATAACAAGATTCCATATCGTCGAGGCTGCTGCTTCTCAGTCGTGGCCACGGGGAACTCATCCAGCAGTCACGCAGATGCCCACACCTTCGCCAGCCGCCCCCATGGTTGTAAGCTGGCCAGGTCTTGAGGTCAGACTCAGTAACCCGAGGCTCCACTTCCCACCCCGCTTGGCATTGTGCTTGGAGAACTTAGGACGCTACTCTTCCTGTTTGGCCAGGCCTCCTAGAAGCATTGTGGGCCTGCTTGGGAAGCTGCTTCAATTTAAATCGCAAAGATACCCCATAAGATATGAGACCCTCTCAAGGCAGGACTGGTGGAAGGGGCGCGGGATCTGGTGACAGATTGACTTGTGTTGGAAGTCTGGCCTTAGGCATAATTGCTTAATTCCTCTACCCCCGAGTTCTGAGTTCCCTGTCTGCCAGCTGAGACCATTTCCGGTTTGTGGTTGTGAGACTGGGAATGTTCATACAGATGCGGGGACAGGGCAGGAGGCTGTCGCACATTTTGCCCTAATCACGTCCACAAAGGCACAGCCCAATCCCTGGCCATCAGAAAAAGCTGACCCTAGCATCATGTCCCAGTGTCCCTTTCGGCCTGTGCTATTCCTTGAGCGATCAAAAGACAATACTCTCTGCTGCAAGTGTCATTTCCCGTGCCTGGCCCAACTGTCCAGCTAAACTCTGGGTAGAGCTGCACTCTTCGTATGCCTGGTCTTAACCAGGAACCCACAGCAGGAAGTGGATGCCTGAGGAGGGTGGACTCCAGTGGGCCAGGCCCTGACAACACCTAGGTGGAGGAGACCCAGCCTTCTCTGAGGGAGCTCCCGTGTGGCCAAGCTTTGGGCAAAGGCCTGAGGTAGTTAATGTGTCTTCTAAGCATCCAAGTCCCAGGGACTCTCTGCTGAGGCAGTCTGGTTCACGATGTCCCTCGCAGGAGGAAATCACCAAGTGCACAGCCCAGAACCTTGTTGCTGGAGAGCATGTCACATGGCATTTGGTGCCAAGGGACCACACCCTGTGTTTCTATGCCTGCCTGAAGACCAGCCCTGCAGCCTGTTCCCAGGGGTGAGAGCTGGTGAGCTGGGAGGCAGCCGCTTCTCGCACCACGAGGGGTCAGTACAGGGCTAAGGCCAGGACGCTCAGTGATGGAATGGCCCCTGAGTCACTGTAGCAGTCCAGTATCTGAATGATTTGTTCTTGGGTGGGGCAGAGGAAGGGAGAAAACAGGTCAGAAGAAATGAAACCATCTGGTGAATTCACAAGTTGCTACAAGTCATGAGTTTCATCAGTGTTCCACCAAGTATTTTTAGCACAAAGAAATAAGGTAATTTGAGGGTTTCAGAAAACAAATGCTGTCTGGAAACTAAAATGATAATTGAAGAAATACTCTGAATTAGCAAAAGTTTTACTCTTTTCGTTTGCAAAAACAAAATGACTTTTTTTTTTTTTTCCAGGCAAAGGAAGGCTTTCAGAAGTTAAAAAAAAACAGTTTACTGACTAAACTGCCCTCTGCAATAGAATAAAGAACTTTCTCCCTTATCTGGGCTCAGACTGGCAAGCACCCTCGGTGTGGCACTCCATAAATACTCACCAATGATGAAATGTTGGCAGGGCAAAGGAACAGTTTTGTCATTTCAAGAACCCTTTTGAAATGCCAGGGATTGAAGCAGGGTCTTGACTACCCTTTGCAAATCCTGAACAAGAAAGGCCCAGTTCAGCTGGTCACATGGAACGAGGACACCGGATTAATCTCTCCTGGAGTCTGGGGCTGTGACTGTACTCACAAAGAGCAAAGCACACTGAAGCAGCGGGTAGGATTTGTAAACAGCCACTCCCAAAATATCCAAGCGATTGAGATTCAGCAACTCCACTTTGTGGGAAAACCAGGCTCATTTCATGTTGTGCTGGGCATGGTGGCCACTGTGCCTATAAACAGAAACGGTTCAGCTGGGACAGGGTGTGGTGAGTTTCAGCCCTTCGAAACCATCCCAGGCAGACAGTCAGCCGAGCAGCAGGACAAGCAGCAGGACGCTCAGAGAGAACGTGGTGCACGTACCCCCTGGTACAGAGCTGGTCAAGGTCTGCTTGCTTTGGCCCAGGTGCACCTGGCCTTGGCCCTCGTAATCCTGATAAACGGAGACGAGCGCTCCCTCAGGCACTGTCCCTGTACAGCCTGTGTCGGTGAAGCGGGGTCATGGCTGAACTGTGCCAGTGTGGCTTGGAGATCTTCCAGCAGGGACCTGGGCTCTGTGTGGCCCGACAGAGACCTTCCTCTGGGTTCCAAGAAACATTTTGCATTTGCCAGGGGTTGACTTGGGCTGGGGCAGGGGTGGGACAGCCATTGCTTGGGTGTGGGCCTGGGCTATCTTAGGCTGCAAGGAGCATCCCTATTTCCTCGTGCCAGCCCCCTGCACCCCACCCCTCCCCTGCAGCAGCTCCACCCGCGGTGTCCTGGATCTTAGCACTGGAGAGCCTTGTTGGGTAGTGCCTTCTCACCAGGGGCCTCCCGGCCCCCTGTGCTGCTTCTAGTGACCACTCTGATGTGCCTAATGCTGGTTCTGGGCTCCCAGGAGTGGGGAAACCCCAGGGGAGCACCAGGATGTAAGGGGCAGGGGAGATGAAGCCTGTCCATGGGCTCAGACCTCCCAGGCTTGGCCTCGGCACTCGCAACAACACTCACGGAAGCCGCTGTCCTGGCTGCAGCTTGGCCTACTGTCCTCAGCCTCCTATGCACACCCCTTCCGGTGCCCACCCGAGCAATAGGTGTCCTTCGCTCCTTCCTCAGATGCTGGCCAAGCACTCAGTGTGCAGGACAGGGCTGCACTGAGAGAGGGAGCTGGTTTCTGTCTCCTCACAAGTGGAAAAGCTGGGAAGGAGAGCCCTTGCTTGGTGGAAGCTCGAGACACATGATCTCTCTCAATCCTGCCCTGGGACAATAGAGGAAGGCCTGCTGACCCCCAGGGCTGAACCCTCAGTCCAGCTTTGCCACTCGCTCTGTGACCTTGGACCTGCCCACCACACCCCAAAAGGGCCTGAGCTGTGGTGAGTGCCGAAGGAGCTCGCGCGTGGGGCCCCTGCGCGGTACAGACACGCTGTCATGTCAGCCACACTGGAAAGGAGAGCGGGCTCCCCCCCTGTGTGGGGCAGCTTCTTCCAGGGCCAGCGCTCCCTTCCTCCCACGCGCTCTGAAGGGGCCTCTCCTCCCAGAGAGGGTCGCATTCCACTCCACCAGAGCCTTAGGAGTTTGGGAGAGAATTGGGGGAATGACTTGAGTCTTCTTTGCACTCTGAATTGTGTCCCCTGAAGGGAGGGTTGTCAGCCTCCAGCAGAGGCCCCGAATCTGGAGGGGCTGGTGGCACCGGGCAATGGCTCTGCACCCAGCCCTCCTCCATGTGCTGGGCTGGTGGGAACAGCGGGAACAGGCCCCAAGACCTTTCCCTCCCAGCCTGCAGAACAGGCCGGCCTGCAGGGGGAGGGATGCTGCCAGGCAATTTAACAAGCTGTCCCCTTCCACCTGAGAGATGGTTGACAGCCTCTGGTCATGGTGATCTGGGCTACAAGCTCATGCCCTTTGACACTGTCCTCTTCCTCCCTCCCCAGCAAGTCCGCTGGAGCATTCTTGTCCTCACACCGCAAACGGCCAACGACCCCCTGCTTCTCCAGGGCTCCCTTCCCACTCAGGCCTTGGATGGCATGGACACCCTGTGCCCTGTGTCCTAAGCAGGCAGGACCGTGCATGCGTTCTGGAGACAGACCTGAGAAGAACTCTGTCCACTGGGTGCCCAGCTGTCCGGCTCTGAGGAAGCCAGTGAGCGCACCACTTGGAAAGCTTGAGGGGTCCAGGCGGGAGGCGGGAGGAGGGGCAGAGGCCAGGCCAGGAGCAGTGGGGCAAGCCACGTGGGCTGTTCTAGGACTGGGTTCCCGAGAAGAACTCTGATATGTGGCCCAAGAAAGGACAAGCGGGTCCACTTCTTGGCCAGTGTGAGGCCTGAGGACCCTGGCAGGTGTGCTGGTGGTCCTTCTGTATATCCTCCATCTCTAGGGCACTAAGTGAGATCTCACACCATCTTGGGTCTCACACCATCTTGGAAAACCCTCATTTCAAAAACACTTCTTGTGTGACGGTCCCTGGTCTTTGTGCACATCATCTCGTAACCATCAGGAAACCCTTGTGAAGTTAGGATTATTTGCCCTGTTTTACATGTTAGTAAATCAAGGTTCAGAGAGGTTAAGAGACTTGCCCAAGGTCACAAAGCTAATTAGGAAAGTATCGATTCAGGACGTGATGTAAACTCCAGAAAATGTTCCACCCTTAAAATGATAGTTTGCTTGACACCTCTGGACATTTTTCTGCTTTGGGGCCAAAGGAAGTCCCTTGTGGCATGTTAGGTAAGTGCTTGTGACCTTTGCCCTGATTGAATTTGCACACTGAATGATCAGATAAGGTAGCTGAGCATAGATGTGACTGTGCCCAGGGTTGCCGATGTCCCAGTTTCCTGTCTCCTCCTCCCCCTGCACACAGAGGCCAGGTCATGACTGGCCAACCCCTGTGGCCTCATTTGCCTGCCGCATACGTCCAGGCAGATTTGGGTTTCAGTTCCACCTCTGACAGGCGTTCAGGAAAAACTAGGCAGAGTGCAGCGGGCCGGGTGTGGGGCGGGCGGGAGGAGGTCAGAGGGCTCTGGCGGTGAGCCCAGCCACCCTGGGGGCAGTGGTCAGGGTGAGCTCCGGGAGCACGTGGCCCCACTCTCGGGAACATGCAGGGGCTCTAACCCTCCAGCCCAGCTCTTGCTGTCCCACCATTAAAGAACAAGACCGCTTGTCAACGTGTTTTGTCACCTCAGAGATTCAAGAGGCTCTGCGGGGCGTAGGGGCGGCTGTCCTGTGCCCTGGTCTCTCTCCTCGGTGTCCCACGATCTTGGCGGAGCTCAAGGCCCCTCCGGGGAAGCGCCGCCAGGTCCAGGCGCAGGGCGGGCTCCCGGGGGGCAGCAGGCAGCGAGGGGAAGCGCGCTCCCCGAGGGCCAGCTGCACGTGGGGCCCTCTGCGCTCTGGGCCACCTCCCCGTCGAGCAGCATGGACATCACGTCTTCTGCCTGCACTGGCAAGGCAATGAGCAGAACCCGGACGAGGCTCGTCACTCTCTGTCCATTAGTTTTAATCACTTTATTATGAATCTAAATTCTCCTGTGATTTAGAATTTAAATGCAAATTGAACCCGGGGATTGCGAGGAGCGGGCTGGCCACGCGGGGGCAGCACGAGCCACGGGCGCTGCGGGGCCGGTGGAGGGCGGCGGGCGGGCGGCGCGGCCGACGCGCGGAGGCTCCTGCGCTGGGTCTCTTGGGAGCGCGGGGTGGCCGCAGTCGTTGCCCCACTCCGGGGCCAGGGAGGGAGGCTCCGGGTCAGTGTCCCGCAGGGTCACAGAGTGGCAGAGGCGGAGCCCCGCAGCATCCTGGCCCTCCTGCCACTGTCCCCAGCCGGCTGGCCAGGGCCGGGAGCCGGACCACAGCGCTGCCGCCCAGCCCCCAGGCCCACCCGGAACCGCGCGGGGGCCGCAGCCCCGCGGCCGCCTTCCGGACCAGCCCCGGCCCGTCGCCCTCGGGGCCACGCGAATCTTTGTTCCTCCCAGTACCACCACAGGAGGGCCTGTCGGTGGGAGAGGCGCCGGCCACCCCCTCTGGGGGACCGAGCAACCACACAGAGGCACACAAATGGCAATTCATGTGCAAAGGGCTCTGGGTGCTGGGCACGGAGATGCATATCAAAGAAGGGGGGCCAGACACGCAGGAAACAGCGTGCCATGACCTCATCCGGGAACGCCCGTCCCTGCCTGGCACAGTGGACAGGGCACGGGAGCAACAGGCTTTGCTCAGCCCCTGAGCGCAGTCTCCGGGAAGGCCAGCCCAGGAGAGGGAGAGGCCGGCTCAGGGCAGATAGCTGCCCTCAATTTCCTTTAAAAAGGCGGAGGAGGTGCAGAAACCCACGTGAAAAATGCAAAATGTCCATCTGCATGAGAATAAAAGACTGTTCATTTTTTTCAGGGGAAATGACTGGAATGGATGTGGAAAGAGGCAATGTGGGGTGGGCCCCAGGCGGAGGGGGAGGGGAGGGCCTACTCAGGGTCACTGAGTAGGAGGAATCCCAGGTCTGGCCGGGCTGATCCAGCCGGGGAGGAATGACAAGACCAGGTCTGACCTCAGTCCTGACCGCAGTGCCGTTTCTGGTCTCCACAGTCCCACTCCAGGCTGTGAGTGAAGGTGACAACCTAGGTTGGGAGGGGAAGGGCTGAGAGCCCCCTAGAGCCCCATGAAGGGAGGGAGCGTTGGCAGAAGGTGGGGCCCTCCTGAGGCTCCCAGGAGGGAGCTGTGGCAGACAGGTGGCTCAGAGAGTATGGCTGCCCTGGGAACACAACACCTAGGACCCGCTGCTCTAGTGCCCTGGTCCTGGTTATGGAAGGGACCCTGGAAAAAATAGAGTCAGACCCCCATGAGGCCCAGAGAGGGTGTGACTTGCTGAATGTCACACAGCTGGCGGGAGGGCAGAAACAGGAAATGCTGGCTTCCTCATCCATGGCCCAGAGCTCTTGGTGGCAGAAGATACTGCCTCAACATGGAAGAGAAGGGCTGGGGCATGGCTCAGGGCAGCGCTTGCCTAGCATGTGCCAGGCCCTGGGCTCCATCCCCAGCAAGGTACTAGACCAAGGTACTAGAGGAAGCCCGAGGGACCTGGGTGTCTTCCAGGGGTCCAGGGGGTTGAAGACGCGAAGTGAACCTTAACTTTAAGGGCAGGCCAGGGATAGAACTGTGCTGTCCCAACAGTGAGACTCATCAGAGTACTTGAAAAAACAAAAATGGAGCCAGCCTGAGAGAGCTGGTGAGGGGCAGCGGGTGGGCAGCACAGCTCAGACATGATGCCCAAGGGTCTCTTTTCTCCAATGTTCTGGAGACCCTCTAGAAGCTTCTAAGGGTCTGGGGCTCCAAGGACATCAGAGACAAGGATTTGAAACAAGCAGACCTGGGAGGGCCTGGCCTGACTCACCCTCAGGGGCTAACCTGGGCCCCTCAGGCAGCTCTGAGTCAGCAGCATGTGCCATCCAGCTGCACCAGGCCTGGGTGCTGACTCAGCAGGATGGACAGCCCACTCCCTGCTGGGGAGGGCCCCCACCTCTGCCCTCCCCATCCCTCCTCTGCCTTTGGGAAGGCAGAGGGCTGCCTGCCTTCCGGAGGCTTCCTCATGGGAATGTCAGAGTCTCAGCTGGGGGTGGACCTGGACCAGAGCAGTTAGATCTCTTGAGTTCACGGTCAGATTTCTTTGAATACTCATTTTTCCAAAATAGAGAAGGAAAGTAGGGTTTCGATCTGGCAGGGACTTTCGAGAGCCAGCTAGTTGTATGATTCCCCCCAAGATCACACAAGGTGTCTTTCCTTTCTGTCTCCATTATTCCTGGTCGGCCAGCAGGCACGGGTGAGGGTGTCACTGAGGGGTGAGCCACCTGATGTTAGCCCAGGGAAACCCAGCTTGGACTTCTGGCCTGCAGAGATGCAATGTAATTTTGGGTTGTTTCTGTTAGGGTATTGGCCAGCCATACACGACACACCTCATGCAGCCAGGAGATCTTTATTCATGGGGTGGGCGCCCAGGAGGAGGAAGGAGGAAAAAAGGGCAGAAGGGACGTGGGGCATGGAATTTATAGGGCCCACTACAAAACATGTGGCAAGCTATGGATTGGTCACTTCAAAACTGGCGCCATAGATAAGCGGAGCTGTGGTCTTCTTTGATGTAGTAACCTGAGCCGCCAGGCTTTGTTCTCCCCGTGGAAGAGTCGAGAGAGGAACTGCCTGGGGCAGGG
Organism: Geosciurus inauris; assembly: GCA_004024805.1. Taxonomy (NCBI): domain Eukaryota; kingdom Metazoa; phylum Chordata; class Mammalia; order Rodentia; family Sciuridae; genus Geosciurus; species Geosciurus inauris. The sequence goes on along the minus strand of PVHX01011042.1, from coordinate 36,552 downwards.
GCTGCTTTAGGCTTTGAGGGAAGGGGTGCTAAAACTGAGTACAAAAGGGCTGTTCTTTACCTTACATTCCCCCATTTTTGGTTTTATAAATTTGGGAACGTGGACGAAGTTGGCTCTTCTGGCTACTTCAAGCGGAATTGGGGCGATGTCTGCGGAAGAAAGGGGGAGGGGGAAGGAAGTAAAGGACCCAGGCTCCGAAGGTTAGGATTTCCCAAGGGGAGAAGTCCTGGAAGGTGCCTTCTGGTCTTAGCATCGCCAGCTGGTGGGGCCAGAGTGTAGGTGTGGAGGCAGGAGCCAGGAATGCTGGAGTAGAGTCTCAGGAAACAGTTGTAGGTGAGTGACTGTCCTCCTGGAGAATCAGAAGATCCCTGAGGAGAAGCTGATTAAATGTCTGATTAGAAACCTGCTGGATTTGAGACTGAGTAAATTTGAACAGACATGGCAAGGGAGGGGCAAATCAGGAAACGTATACTATACAAGGGAATTTTGAAAAGAAAACCCATGAGCTTATCTCTTTGGGGTTATTGACATCTGATCAGTTCTTTCAGGAATAGGCCTGTTCCTTTCCTCCTTTGTCTGCTGTTAGGAGGGGTATGGCTTGATGGTCCTACAACGGAACTTGGGCAATAGATATTATCTGCCATTGTAGGGAGGCAAAAGAGGTGGCCAGTGCCTCTATGGCCTTTTGAAGTTGTTGTTTAAGCCTTTGAATAGCGGTTGCTGCATAACCAAGTCCTTCTGCCTTCAGCCTGAAGGCAGTGAGTGAGGAGGCCAGAGTGAGTCCAACTACTAGTGGTTGGAACACAGTTCGTCTTGCCCTGAAAGGGAGGTGGTGACAAACCATATTAATTCAGCCTGGCTCTATAGAGTTCTTTGAGGAACCAAGGTGGAGGGAACACAAAAGATGAAGGACATATTGAGGCTTAGGTTTTGTTAGGACATCATTGTACTAGAAAAGGAACGTTGGCAGAGCAAAGGTTGGGGGAAGAGATTTTAATGATCTAGTCACAGGGAACTGGACTAGAGGAAGTGTATGAAAATAGGTGCTTCCTCAAAGGCTGGAGGGAGGGGCCCTTGGGGTCAGTTTGAGGTATTGAGAGGAACACCAATGGGAATCAGTTATGATCCAAACTTGCACAGAGGGAGCAGTCTGAAATGTTATTAACTTTGGATAAATTGAGAAGCTGAACTGAAGGCCCTGACATATTAGGACCATCCATGAAGAGGTCTGTTTTAGGAGGGGCAATTGCGTCTTAGGATGGGCAATTGCATCTAGCTGGTGTTGGAGTTCTTTCTCTTACTCCTGGATGGTTATGTGAGTGAGGGAACACTTGTATATAAGTTCCCTAGATTCTGATCAATAAATAATCTCTCATTAGGAAGTATAAGAGCTGAGAATTTGTCCCCATAATAAGGCTGAAGAGGATGAAGCATGTAAACATAGTATTTAATTTTTTAATGTCATAGATGTCTATCTTTAATATGTAGTTAAGCTAGTTTAATATCATCTGACTTTGTAAAATATCCCTTTTGTTGGTATGGTTTCTGTTTAGTAGAGATCCCTTTATTTTATTACTTAGGGCTAGAAAATTATATTAGCCAACGTTAAGCCTACCTGTGTAGGTTAGGAAGATCAGTAGGCCACAAACTGACTAAAAACCTTTGACTTTGGCAGTTTCTCTTGATAGTTATTACATTCCTGCCTAAGAATCTTTCCTTTGTAGCCTCAAGTTGTATGTATTTTGGAGGGCTAATGTATGTATGTTACATTAAATTATATATATATATATTTTATTTTTAATGCCCAGGAATGGGTATGTTTTGGTTTTGCTAAGTGTTTAGGATGAAGCGGGTCCAATTGACTCTTGTTGTTACCAATGTTAAGAGCCACCTGAGTTCACTCTTGGGGAACTTGGGAACAGCTTTCAGCTCTGTTAGTGCCATTTGTGCTAGGATAGGTTGAGGTCTGGCGCTGACCATGTGGCTTCCCCGGGAAGCATGAGGGACAGTTCTCTTTTTCAGTGACCTTCCTCTTCATAGTATGGCACTTGTTTGGCTTTTTAATTCTCTAATGGTCTCAGCAATCTCCCTGTTCGGGAGGTCCTGCGGCCTAGAGGTACAGAGCCTTTTAGAGAAGTTCCCTCATTTCTTGGATTCAGGCTGACTCAGAGGGCAAGAGCCAAAAAACTGGTTTTCTTGGCCCTTTAGTTTTAATTTTAGTTTTTAAGTCTTGATCTTAGACACTCAGCAAGGCAATTTTATCAGTCTTAAAGTAAGGGTGCTGGGCTTTAATTTTAATGTCTATCCTATAGGTGGTGGCTAATTTATCTTAAAATAATCTGGGTTGGTTGTTCTTGAATTAGTACCTCTGTAAAATGTTAATAGGCAATAGCCATAGAGTTTAAGGAAAATACAAAATAATTAGTTTGTGTAGTAGCTATCCTAAATTTTGGCTGATTTACATATTATATTTTCTGATTGAGATCCTAGTAATCTTTATAACAAAATTAATCCTTTGAATATAACTTTATTTTATTTATTTATTTTTTTTTTGGTACTGGGGATTGAACTCAGGGGCACTTGACCACTGAGCCACATCCCCAGCCCTATTTTGTGTTTTATGTAGAGACAGGGTCTCACTGAGTTGCTTAGCACCTCGCCGGTGCTGAGGTTGGCTTTGAACTCGCAATTCTCCTGTCTCAGCCTCCCTAAGTGCTGGGATTACAGGCTTGAGCCACCGCGCCCGGCCTGAATATAACTTTAAATGAACTAGAATGTGGCCTGCTTTGAAGCCATTGTAATAAGCTGGGAGACAGAACTTTATCTCAGGTAAGGCAGGGCTCCTTACAAAATCTAAAGTGTCTTAGTTCTGAAGTCGATCTTTGTTTCTTAAATATCATTTTAGAAAGTTTACATGCATTGTTTTCTGACTTCACATGAATGTTAGTTAACATAATATGATATTACATTTAAAACATGAATTAAGAAAGGCTGAGAGGGATTTAACCTTTTTTGGTGTGGAAAAGTAGTAAAGATCATGTCTTACAATATTAGACTTTAAATAGATTAGGTTCTCATTTACTTGAAGAAACATATTTAAATTTTATCCCAGTGTAAAAGTAACATAAAACTCTATCTTATGGATAACAGGTTCAGTTATAGAAATAAACCCTCACTAAAATTTGCTATCCTTATAAGTCTAAAATTACCATACAACTTTAGTTTGGAGAACATAGGCTTGATATAACATTCTTTTAAACCTTCTATTTTAAAGACTTGTATACCTGGAAGATATGAACACATTTAATATGAAAATATGACTGGTAGCACCATAATTGCATTGATGTTGTTTAACCAGTTATATAAGCCTTAATTTTTTGAAAGTTAGTTTTTACAAAAACCTGACAAATGTAAGAAAGTTATCTTATTAAGAGTAGAACAAGCCGAGTGCGGTGGCTCAAGCCTGTAATCCCAGCACTTAGGGAGGCTGAGACAGGAGAATCACAAGTTCAAAGCCAGCCTCAGCAATGGCGAGGTGCTAAGCAACTCAGTGAGACCCTGTCTCTACATAAAACACAAAATAGGGCTGGGGATGTGGCTCAGTGGTCGAGTACCCCTGAGTTCAATCCCCAGTACCAAAAAAAAAAAAAGAGTAGAACAATGTTTTAGATTTTATATCAGTACCTTAAAGTTTAAATTGAATAAGCTTGTATTAATTATAGTCAAATGAGTCATAAACATAAACCTTAGAAATTTAGACTTTCATTATTTCAATCCTTTTATCACTTACTCTAAACTCTCTTTAACACTTACTTTAAATCTTCTTTTTTCTTTTACCATACAAAGACTTTCTTACTCAGAAACACTTCCTTTTTCCTTCCACTAAGTACCATATCTAGAATCCTTCTGTTCATATCCCAAAACAATCCTTGTAAATTTCTGAAGTTAGGCAAATTACTCCATTTCAATGATAAGAAATACTTTATGTTATTTGTAGTACTTTAAATGAAACAGTAAAAACCTTTAGAAATTTATAAACCTTTGTGTTGAAAGAAAGGATGATTGACTTTAACCTTTAAATTTAAATTAAGCAAACTTATATTTAGCCATGTGGTGGCTGTCCTCTGAGGGCAGCAGCTCCATCCAGGAGCAGGGAAGTTTCTGTAACACAGAGAATTATTAAGGTATCTTAGGAATTCACGACTGATAGGGTAATACAGAGGCAGATGGCAAACCAATGATTTACATAGTTTAGCATCCTAGATAAGGGGGAAACTCAGGTTTCAGCATTGAGGGCGCTGCTTAGATTTTAAGAAGCATAATTACCTAATCAAAGCCAAACATAGTCCAAGCAAGTAAAACAAAAATAAGCCTTTATGACCTCTTGTTGAGTTGGCTTTCAAACTTAAGATAGAATTAGGCTGGGTTAGAGAATTATATTTGTTTACCATTTATGAAAACACAATGTTTAAGTATATAGAATGATACCTGTTGGGCTTTAAATTAAGTAATTTTGTTTCTAATGATGACAAAGCAATTTTAAATTTTCTTAAAATTTACCATTTATGAAATCATTAAAAATGTTACTGTAAAATTCACAGGACCAGGAGAAGATGAATTAAGCCACTCAGCAAGGCTTTATTGGAAGGCGAGCCCTCGGACCATTTCCCCGTCCATCAGAGCGGGTAGGGAGAAATGGCGTCGGAGATTCCGTGCTTAGAGAATTTCAAGAAAACCCGGTCAGGAAGGGGAGGGGTTGGGTACAGGAAGAGAAGGCCATAGTCCTTCCTGATGGGTCAGGAAAACTCGCTGATTGACAGGAGGCATGT
>PVHX01011042.1:0-31623 GCA_004024805.1 Geosciurus inauris | reverse complement strand
GTCACATCTGGCTTGCAGCTCTGCTGATCAGCTTCCTTATTTGGGCGTCTTGGACCCTGACCAAACCTGACAGTTACCCTATGGAATTTAAAGGAATTAAAAGTATTTGGTATTGGATTTAACAGTTAACATTTTATTTAAAACACATTTGAGTACTCAATATCAGATCTGATTTGCTTTTCTTCATTATAAAAAACCAAGACATTAGACAAGCATACTTAACAGTAACATTTTTTCCTTGAAGAAATTTCTGACAATGAGATATATTAGACACTTTATAGACATTAACATTTTATTCGTCCTTTGACTACCTAGAAAGACTTGTGAGTTGAGTAATTTTAAAGACATCTTTATCTTTATCTGTTTACCCAATTTAAATTGAACCTTTTAAATCGCGTGAATTAAAGGTATTTGGATCCATTTTTAATTTTAGTTCATGAGCGCTCTATATATTGGGTTTACATAAACACATGTAGACGGAGACAGACAATACATGAAAACAGAGCATGCAGAAGGCCTCTGGAATTAAAGGTAGGTATACCTTGTCTCAGTAGAGTAAAAAAGACTTTTATAGTTGGATATGATACATCTGATCAGAAGTTTTAACTTTAGCGCGCAGAATTAAAGTTATAAGTCTAAAAATGTAAGAGTGAAGAGCCCTAGAAAGAAAAAAATGAGGGCCGTGAACTATGTCAGTAAAGCAACATGAGAAAAAAAGGGGGAGGGAGTGGAGGGGGAGAAGCCTTAAGTTGATTTAAAGATTTCTTTTTTCGTTTTTTTTCCTTTGGTTTCAAGCCCCCTAGAGGGCTTTTCCTTCGCATTAGAATGTAAACTCCAATTCAGTCTGGCCTGGGGAATCGCTGCCCAGGGCTTTTAACCCTTTTGTCCCTAGTTGGCGTTTAGGCCAGGTTTGGGTATAGAAGTTTATAAAATATTATCTCCCATGACTTTTGAGGAATGAGGCTAGCCAGATAAAAAATAATTTTTCCTTTTTTCTCGGGTTGCAGACTAGTATTAGAGTTGTGACTTTGTGGCTTTGGAGCTGCCTGAGAGTTGGTGGGGGAGGGGTCACCACAAGGGAATATTTGGGCTTAATTGCTGTGGGCTGGGGCATTGTATTGTGTGTTTTATTTAAGAAAAAAGGGCTAAAGTTTGTCAAGATTTTTTAGAAGACAGCTTGTAAGGGGAAGGAGAAGTTGGAGGTGGAGGGGAGGTGTAAATAGGGTGGAAGGGGGCAGAAGGCTGAGAAACTTGCGATTGGAGTCTGTTGCATCTAGGGAAGAAAGCGATGGGGGGCTAAGAGTGGAGGCGGGTGGCTGCGATGTGGGTGTGGGAGGGGTAGGCTGTGGGGTGCCAGGTGGAGTGTCAGGAGATTGAGGGGATGGGTGGCCCTGACGGTATGGGGGAGGTTCATCTTCTGGGTCAAATTCCAAAGTTGACAGAAACTTGGATGAATCTGGTTTGCAAGCTAGGAGGACATGGTGGGGCTTACAAAGGGTGCAAAGGGAGGGGTTGGCCCGGAGAAGGGAGAAGGCCTGAATAAAAGGGATCTCCGCCCATTTTTTCCATCGCTTGCAATAGTTATGTAGATCTCTAAGGAGATTGGGATCTAAGGAACCAGTAGGTGGCCAAGAATGAGAGTTATCCAATTGGTAGGTAGGCCAATCCTGAGTACAAAGTTTTATAAGTTTCTTTGGTTTAATATCGGGAAGAAGACCAAGAGTGGAAAGATTTTGAAGAAGGCAATGTAATGGGGAGTCTGCGGGAGGGAAGAGTCTGACCCCATCTTGTTACCTGAACGTCTGTTGGCACACTTTCTAGGCGTCCCTAGGAAATCAAGTGGATTCAGCTGATCAAGTGGATTTGTGTGGGAGAGAGCTGGCTGAGGGCTTCCGCGGTACATAGTACAACTATATCAGGTTTTTCAATCATGAGCTTTTGGCCATAGTTCCTTAATGTAACAATAGCCACATTCCTGTGAATAGCAGCAAGGTGCTAATGGAATAGTCACACCCTATGCACCCTGTAGCGCTTGGAGGACAAAGGGCCTCTTAGCATATATAAAGAGGGACCTGAGCTCAATAAAGAGGAGTCTCTTGCCTTGGGGTGTGTGTGTGTGTGTGTGAGTGATTTTTTCATCCACGGCTCCCTCGCCTGACTCGGTTTCCCTTTGTGCCGGCGCGGGCGCTGGCAGATTTGGCTGGACATAACATGAGCAAACTAATTTTCTCTCACTGCTAGCCTTTAAGCCCACTCTGGGGAATTATTCTTCCACTTTCCTGGGTGGAAGGCCAGGCATATCACACTTAGGTATTAATAAATATCTCCACTCTAGGTGGAGACTCTGCAGTCCTACATCACACCTTCCACCTCATCTCACAGAGAGCTTCCTCCTGCCCGACTCTGGGCCTCTGCAGTCAAGTGGGGAGCTGGGAGAAGGTGGCTAGCTCTCCACCAGCTCCCCACCTCCTTGTTCCACTCTTGCCCTGACCTGCTGCCTTGGTCTCCTTGGTCTCCTCCAGGTGGCCAGGGAAGGGCGGCAGGTGAGGGCAGGGGCAGGTGGTAGGTGTCCAGCGATGGTTCCTGAGGAGGAGCTTGGAAGCATCCACCCACACAGTTTTCTGGCAAAGCCACCCAATCCTGCTTGTCCCCAGCAACTGACCCTCCAGTCCCACACCAACAGTTCACCCCATAAGAACCCAACTCCATCAGGGTCACCTCACTCCAGCAGCAAGGCTTCCTGGGCAGGGCGTCTTCACCGTGACCTGTGGCGTTCACCTGGTGGCCTTGGTCTGCACTGGAGGGCTCACTGCCCTCTGCTGCCCTGCTTCACTCCTCTGTCCTGAAGTTTCCCCCTTAGGTTTCCCCGGGTGAGCTCAGTGTGTGGAACCAGCTGAGGCCCATGGGACCCTGGGCCTGTGTGGTGGGTCATTTCAGCCACCAGAGGCAAGGGCCTCTCTTCCTTGGGGGCTCTGCTGCGGTTAGGACCGCCCTCTGCCTTTGCAGGGCTGGTTCATTTATGAGGAGACAAAAGAAGCCAGCTTCAGGTGACTGCAGCATCAGCATCCAATGGATTCCTTCAAACCAAGGGCTGGCTGCAGGCGCCCGTAGGACCCGGGTCACGTGCCTTTGAAGGGACCATCTCCGGCTCCCTAAACCTATGCCTTGCCCGTCTGAGGAGTCTCGAACGTTTTGGCCAGTCCATGTAGGTGAGGTGCTGCCAGTTTCATATACTACACCCCAATGCAAGCTTTCATCGTGCTGATCAGCAGAACCTCTGGTGCTGCTCAGAGATAAACTGTGTTTGTCGTCATGGTTGCTGCCTCTGGAGTGTGGGCCAGACTGGCGAGTGTGGGCAACGACGGGCGTGCAGGAACCCGTGTGGTGCTTACCTCTGTGGCTCTGCGCACACAGCGTCACGCTGCCCCTGTGGGGGAATTCATGGCAGGCTTCAGTCTTGATTTTCCCAAAACTCCAGGGACACGGGTCAGTCCTCCTAAGTGTCCTCGCCCCGTGCTCTGGCTCAGCCCTGTGATGGCATGAGGCCACCTTCCAGCCTCCGCACAACGCTCAGGAAGGTCAGGTGCCAGGACCTCTGAGCGGTTCCCTTCACTTGGATTGAGGGGCATGGTTGGTATCCCCAGCACGGTGACTCTCTTGAAAGAATTCTCCCACTCTGGACCCCCTCCCCTCCTCCCCTCCTCTACATGCCCCACGGTGAGTGACAGGCTTGGGAACATTGGGCTGGGTTTTGTGGTCACTGCTCAGCAAGTTCTGTGTGGATGGCCAAGCTCCCTGGAGAGAATATTTAGGGGGCACCTGACACCCTTTCTTAGCTTTGGCTGGTGGCTACAATTCTAAGGCCACAAGAAAAGACCCTCCTAACATGAACTACAGCCTGGAGTCCTTTATTCCCGATTATCCCATGTGAGGCTCTTCATACTCCTCAGGAGCTTCCCATCTGCCCGGAGGTCCAGTTGGGCTGACTGTCCCTCTGCCTCCTCAGCTTTCTCACCCACCTGCCTCTTTTTTTTTTTTTTTTTTTTTGTACTGGGAATTGAACTCAGGGGCACATGACCACTGAGCCACATCCCCAGCCCTATTTTGTGTTATATGTAGAGACAGGGTCTCACTGAGTTGCTTAGCGCCTCGCTTTTGCTGAGGCTGGCTTTGAACTTGTGATCCTCCCGCCTCAGCCTCCCGAGCTCCTGGGATGACAGGTGTGTGCCACTGTGCCGTGCTCGCACCTTCCTCTTCTGCTTTCTCCCTCTCTGCTGCTGTTCTTCTCTCCTCATTTTGAAGACTTTGGCTTGTTCACTTGCTTAAATCTGATGCTAAATTATTTACAATCAAATACATTGCTAAAAAAATCCTGGTCTGGGAACATAGCTCAGTGGTAGCGTGCTTGCCTGGCATATGTGAGGCCCTGAGTTCAGTCCCCAGTACTGCAAAGAAGGAAAAAAAGACAGTTTCAGTGTAAATTTCCTAATGGATAGTTATATACAGCTTAATGAGGAAAACCTGAATATTTCCCTGTGAGCAGCTAAAACGGCTTCTACGTCGATATGGAGGTGAAAGGCCTCTGTACCAATTCCAAATTAATTTTGAAATGTGGGAAAACAAAATCCCCAATTGTGGATTAAGTTCTACTTTGGGAAAAACAACAACAACAAAAACAGCTGAGAGAGTTTGCTTTGTTTCGTGAAGTTTAAGAAATCCTGTTTAGAAGCCAGGCCTCCATACAGCTCAGGGCAGAGATAGGTGGTGGCCAGGGCACCTGTCCTGCCACCTTGGACACTGAAGCCTGGCCCTGCACCTGCACAACCCCAAGACCATCCACTCACAAGGCACTGGCTTCCTGAGGCTGCCCACCTTCTGCCCTGGGGCCTTGGTCTCCACCCAGGAGCATCATCTGAAGGTGCTCTGGAAGGGCCACCCTGGTCCTCCAACTCGGTCCATTTGTGCCCCACTTCTTACTGAATCTTTATAGGTGGACGTGGAGTCCCCGGGCCTTGGGCTTGTGTAGTGACAGTGCCCTGATCTAGGCTGTATTTCTGTCCTGCCTCTGCATCTCTCTTCTAAAGCCTGGCTTGACATGGCTCAGAGCACCTGCACTGCTGTCAGAGTGCTCCACATCTGGAGGCCGATCCAGATGTTCTCTGGATATGGCTTGTGTTCTGGTCTTGCAACACTTAGAATTGGGCAGGCGGGGAGACCTTTGGGTATTTAAACCTCTGTGTAATATTATCTTACTTCTTTTCTCTATGTATTATAAAAATAGCTGGGCGCGGTGGCTCAGCCCTGTAATCCCAGCACTTAGGGAGGCTGAGGCAGGAGAATCGCGAGTTCAAAGCCAGCCTCAGCAATGGCGAGGCGCTAAGCAACTCAGTGAGACCCTGTCTCTACATAAAACACAAAATAGGGCTGGGGATGTGGCTCAGTGGTTGAGTGCCCCTGAGTTCAATCCCCAGTACCAAAAAAAACAAAAAAACAAAAACACAGTTGCAATGACTCAATGTTGTATAACCTAACTCATAGATTACTTTTGTAACCTACATTTTCCACTCAGTATTTTGTTAACAGTTTTCATGCCATTTAAAAGTCTGTAATCCCAGTGACTGGGGAATCTGAGGCAGGAAGATTGCAAGCTCAAAGGCAGCCTCGGCAACTTAGTGAGACCCTGTCTCAAGTAAAAATAAAAAATAAAAAGGGCTGGGGATGGGCTGGGGTAGAGCTCAGTGCTTGCCTTGCATGCACAAGGGCCTGGGTTCTAATCCCCAGCACCACAAAAAATAAATAAATAAATAAAACAGAGGCTGAGGGTGTAACTCAGTGGTTAATCGCCCCTGGGTTCAATCCCTACCCCCGCAAAAGGTCTGTATATAAATACTTACAAGGGCCATTTTTCCACTTAGTAGGCTATGTATGCTATGTTAGACATTTATTTTCAATTTTCCACTATAGTAAATAGTACTGCAATGGACTTCTTCCTTCCTAAAGCTTTTCTAGCTTTTGCTTTACCTCCTTTGGACATTCTAGGTGATGAGTTCTGGGTCAAATCCTTTGAGATTATAAACATTTTCAAAACACTTCTTGCTGTGATGATAGCAGAGGAGTAGCACTAAACCAATTGGGATCATTACGGATTTCACCAAATAGCTGTGGTCAATACCTGGAAAGGAAAGCAGAAGGGTGGTGTGGGAGTCTTTCTAGAACTTAGGGCCTTGTTCTGATTATTTTTTTAAAGACATAGTATAAAGTGTAATGATTAGTAGCTTACAAGAACTATTGCACTATGTGGCCTGTGACATAATTTCATATTCTCATGTGACGCCTGCATGTTCGCTTCCCTCAGAGCCTGCCCTTAGAGGGCTAGGAGAGTGATCCTGTGAGTGACAACTGCCTATTCCAGGTGCACTTGGGACTTCTCAAGCAGGACCCTGGGGTCCCCAAGGTTCTAGTGACTACTGAATAGGAAAGAGTCTTCATCTTTCAGCAGAAAGGACTGGGGTCAGCCCAACTAGCCCAGTTGTTCTTAACCTTGGTGTGGGAGAGAGCTGGCCTGGGCGCATCCACAGTACATAATGTGCAACAAATAGCAGGTTTTTCAATCATGTGGCTTTGGCCATAGTTCCATCTTGTAACAAGTTCCGCATTCCTGTGAATAGCCACAGGATGCTAATAGAATAGTCACACCCTATGCACCCTGTAGGGCTTGGAGGACAAAGGGCCTCTTAGCATATATAAAGAGGGACCTGAGCTCAATAAAAAAAGGTCTTTTGCCTTGTTCTATGTGTGTGTGTGAGTGATTTGACATCCGAGGCTCCCTCACCTGACTCGGTTTCCCTTTGTGCTGGCGCAGGCGCTGGCACCATGGCTACACATTATAATTACTTCAAGAGTTTTAAAAATCCAGACTCTGTCCTCAGCTAGAGTGATGGAAATAGCCTGGGGTCAGGCCCAGGCATCAGTGTCATATAAATCTCCTTGGATGATGTTTATATGAATTGTAGTCAAGAAGCTCTAGCACAGCAGGAAAACATGGGTCTTACCATCACTAATATCTGGTTCGAATCCCAGCCTTGCCACTTATTAGCTGGGTGATTTTGAGTTAACAAATGATCTCCCTCCTCCGTCCTCACTACTGAATCATTTGGTTGACATGAGGGTTAATTGTAATGACACTGTGGTGTGATTCTCAAGGTTCTTAGTGTTAGGGTATCGGCCAGCCAGACAGGGACATCTCGTGCAGCCAGGAAATCCTTTATTCATGGGAGTGGGCGCCCGGGCGAAGGAAAGAGGAAAGAGTAAGAGAGAAGAGGGGACGCGCGGGATGGATTTTATAGAATAAGCCCACTACAAAACCGTGTGGAGAGCTAGGGATTGGTCACTTTAAAATTGGGGGCAGATAAGCTTTAGTGGTCTTCTTTTTGATGTGCTAACCTGAGCAGTTAGGCTCAGGTTTGTTTCCCAGGTGGAAGATTCCGGAGCGGAACCCCCTGGGGCAGGGACTGCCTTATGCTTTTAGAGAGGGGATGTGAAAATTAATTACAAAAGGGCTGTTTTTTACCTTACACTTAGAATGTGGTTGGCTTCAAGATGTCAGGTCCTGTAGTATGCACTTAAGGTTCCCTGGCTAGTGAGTGGCAGAACTAGAAAGCCAGCCAGAGCCATGCTATGTATCCAGTGGGCACTCAATGGATGCTTGCTGATGTTCTTTGTAGCATTATCTTGGAATGCAAAAATGCATGCTGCTGAGAAAGCTCAAACTTTACATCGAGTTGCTATAAGGACAATCGGGCCTTCCTCATACAAATTTATTTCATTTGTGGGGAATTAATTTGCCTCCTACTTTTAGTTCTTCAGCTAAAAAAGAATCTATTTTTGTTCTGAAAAACCAATTTATTTCAATGGCACTGCTAGAAATAAAAAAAAAGTTAGATTTTTACAATTATATAAAGATAGGAAAATGTTTGTGTAAATCATATAATTAGGGTCTATCAAAATGCCCATTAAAGCTGGGCGCAGTGGCGCAAACCTGTAAACCTAGCACTTTGAGAGGCTGAGGCAGGAGGATCGCGAGTTCAAAGCCATCCTCAGCGATGGCGAGGCGCTAAGCAACTCAGTGAGACCCTGTCTCTACATAAAACACAAAATAGGGCTGGGGATGTGGCTCAGTGGTCGAGTGCCCCTGAGTTCAATCCCAGGTACCAAAACAAAAACAAACAACAACAAAAAACCCCAAAATGCCCATTAAAAATTCTAAACTCCCCAAAGGAACTAATATTGCTTCAGTTTTTGCTGCGTTTAACCTAAAGCTCTTTAGCGTAGTATTTATTTTCTGTCTTGTCCAGTGGAAGAATTGGTGGAGGCTGGACTGAGTCTCAGGAGGCCTGGCACAAGGCCTGGCTGTCACTCACTGGGTGTGAACTGGGGTGGTCATTTCTACCTTTTGCCTTCTTATGAATACCTCAAGGCCTGTACAGCCTGACCTGACATTGGCCCAAAATGAGTTTGGAATCATGACACTGACCCTGCAGGACATGGTTATTAAACATTTATTAAGCACCTGCTGTTTGTTCATCCCTCACTGGAAGAGATAAATCCCACATGTGAGGAATAGCTAGGGATCAATTTCTACCTAGCAGCTGTGAGAAGTTCTGGGCAAGTGACTCATGCAAGAAGAAAACAGGAACATTCAAAAGATGACAATCACAGAGAAATGGAAAAGAGCAGAAATTCCATTTCCTATCTTACTGCTTTATTTCTCTTCAGTCTCCGACACAAAGTCTTGGATAGTAATAACCTGAAACAAAACTGTTTAAGCCAGGCATTTTCCTTCCAGCATGTTCCAGTCCTTGGACAGGCCACACTCTAAGTCCCTATTCCTTTCCCCAGTTTCCAGTAGCCTTTTGCAAGTCTCCAGCTTTCCTCCACCCCTCTTTAGACCTTTCGTGCCTCGGACATCTCTGGACAGAGCCTGTACTGTATGGAGGACCACAAAGGGGACACAGTGTGCAAAGAAGGTGTAGGAAATGTGTCTGCAGGAATGTTCTAGCTGAGCATCTCACAGACGGCTCCCTGGGAGGTGAGACCTGAGCTGAGTCGAGGCCCTTGGCAGCGGAGAGCAGCCCATGAGACTAGTAGGCATTGCTGTGTGACCCCATCCTAAGAGCACCCCGCTAAGTGCTTCAATTACCCCCTATAGCATCATCTCCCAGCTGCAGGGGACGCAGCCACAGTTGCGTCCATACATCGACCCTCAAATGTAGGGCTGTCTGCATCGTGGAGATAGGAGAGGAAGTCTGGGACACTTAGCGACAGGATTTAAAAGGAGCTAGCTGCCTGTGGAAGTGTTGATTCAGAAACTCTTGGAGCTTTGGAAATTGTTTCCTTAACAACGGAAGGAAAATTGATAGGGGCGTGAGTGTTTCATTCGTTTTTTAGATGATTTCAGCAGCGTTGCCAAGAGGAGAAAGATGTCTGCTCCAGTGCAGGGTTCGAGCCTCGACCAGCAGCCAGCTGCTGGTGCTCTTCTGCAAACTGCTCATCTCCTGGGTCTCACTTCATCCAGCTGTAAAATAAGGGTCACTCCAGGTAAATTGCAAGGCCTTCCTGGCTGGAACATCCGACTCTACGCAAGCCAACGTGAGTGTTGCTAAGTCATGCATTGCTCCACCCAGAGAGAGAAACTTTGTGCCAGAGATGAATAAAGCGGCCTCATTGACTTTCTGATGAGCTCAGTACCTCGAGTCCTGTGCTGCGCAAGGATGACGAGTCTGCCCCGGGGAAAACAGGGCTATTTCGAGGCAGGGCTGATTGGAGATAAGGTTCTTTACTGGGACCCGGCCCTGACTCACCCCAAGTTCTTGGGCTTAAGGTTAACTCTTGATGGACAGACTAAGCCAACCCCACTGCTAAAGTGGGGCCCAGCATGCCCTTCTGTGCCTCAGCTCTCCCAGCCTTAGAACATTCTCTGACCTTCTCTGTTAGGGAGCAAGAGCAGCCTTGAGGTCTCTTGCTTGTTCTTTCCTATTCTTCAGTCTTCTGAGTTCTATAAGGGGATGGTCTCAGCAATCCTCTTAACAGTAAAGAACTCCAGCCTCCCCCTTATGGAGGGGACGAAAGTATCCCAGGCATGGGACAAAGGCTGCGGAGTGCGCCTGCGTGGAAAAGCCCAGAGCATGAGCGACACAGAAGACCACCATGGTTCCGCTGCTTTGGAAGGCTACACAATCCAACCACAGGGCCAGGCTTACCCTAACATTTTAACTTAGAACTTTATTAACTTGTGTTTTATAAAATGCAGTGTTATAAAATGCTCGGGTTTTTTTTCTTCTTCTGTTTATTTGCAGTCCTGATGTGTTATCCTGATTGATTTATTTTCTGGCTCGGCACTGCTGAAAGCACCCTGTGACCCCTGACCTGTCGGGACTGTGGCTGTGGCTCCGTCAGTGCCTGATTTTATACACTTGCTTTGGTCCTAACAATCTGGATGCAGAGGAAGTTTAAAAATTGACTTTTATTTCAAAGATATAACATGCACCGAAGTGCTTTCTAATGAGAACGATCAGAACTCTGTTTGTTTTGGAAATTAAGGTTTTCTCAAAGTAAGGAACAAATCCCAATGTGGAAAACACCATTCTTGAGGAAGCTGAAGAGGCGAGATAACCCCAGACCTTGGGAAAATGACATCTGCTTCTCTGAAGTTCTCTTTCTTTACCTGTGAAAGTGGAATCGCAAGCATGTGTTGAATTAGCAGCTGCGGAGCTTCCTGGCACCACAAATATCACCCAGAGTGGGATCACGGTGGCTAAATTCTAAATTCTAGTTTGGGGTCTGTCTCTATTAGCTGTGTGACCTTGAGCAGGTCACTTACTTCTCTGGACCTTGGTTTCTTCATCTAAAGAATAAGAAGTTTGTACAAAGTGATTTTTAAGTCATTTTCCTTCCAATATTTCAGGATTGAAGTGACTTATTGTTTGGAAGAAACTACAGAAAGAAAAAGTGGTGATGTTGATTTCAATTTACGTTAGGAAGCTCCTGTGACATCTTGGTACGATGTTAGGCTTTGTGTAGGACCAGGATTTCATTTGCTCAGCAAACACTTTCGAGCACCTGCTGTGTGCCAAGCGCATGCTGAGTACCAGGGATGCAGACATGAACGAAACCAGCATCTGCAAGGAGCTCTGAACTTTCTGAAGGAAGCACCTGAAAACTCATTGTTAAAAGTAGATGAGGGGGTCTGGGATGTGGCTCAGTGGTAGAGCACTTGCCTAGCATGTGTGAGGCACTGGGTTCGATTCTCAGCACCACATATAAATAAATGAATAAAATAAAGGTCCATTGACAACTAAAAAATATTTTTAAAAAAAAGCCGGGCGCGGTGGCTCAAGCCTGTAATCCCAGCACTTAGGGAGGCTGAGACAGGAGAAACACGAGTTCAAAGCCAGCCTCAGCAATGGTGAGGCGCTAAGCAACTCAGTGAGACCCTGTCTCTACATAAAACACAAAATAGGGCTGAGGATGTGGCTCAGTGGTCGAGTGCCCCTGAGTTCAATCCCCAGTACCAAAAAAAAAATATTAAAAAAAAAAAGTGGATGATTAGCCAGGTACAGTGGTGCACACTTGTAACTCCAGCATCTTGGGAGGCTGAGGCAAGAGGCTTGCAAATTCAAAGCCAGCCTCAGCAATTTAGCAGGCACTAAGCAATTTAGTGAGACCTTGTCTCATAATAAAATACAAAAAAGGGCTGGGGATGTGGCTCAGTAGTTAAGTGCCCCTGAGTTCAATCCCCAGTATAAAAAAAAAATTGTGGACCTACTTTGTTGAATTCCTACCTTTCCCCATTTCTGGACTATTCTGAAACAAATTCAAGACGTAGTAACATTTTATCTTTTTAAGAATGTTTTGCTAAAAACCAACCGGTTTTTTTGTTGTTCTTATTGTTTTTGAGCACACATTAAGCATAACGATGCTGTTACATAGATCTGTTTCTTGATCTGCAGGCTGATGATACAAGTGTTGCCTCCCTCTTCCCCTTTATTGACACTGGGGATTGAACCCAGGGACATTCTACGACTGAGCTACACCCCTAGCCTTTAAAACTTTTTTTTTTTTTTAATTTTGAGGCAGGGTCTCACTAAGTTGCTCAAGCTGGCCTCCACCTCCCAATCCTCCTGTCTCAGCCTCCTGAGTTGCTGGGATTACAGGTTGCCATTGTGCCCAGCCCAGCTGTTTTCCCTTTTAGAAAGTTCTCCAGCCATACACATGGGACGTGTTCACTTTTCATGTACACATTATACTTCAATAAAAGCATAAAAGAGCCAGGCACGGTGGCTCAAGCCTGTAATCCCAGCACTTAGGGAGGCTGAGACAGGAGAATCGTGAGTTCAAAGCCAGCCTCAGCAACGACAAGGCGCTAAGCACCTCAGTGAGACCCTGTCTCTACATAAAACACAAAATAGGGCTGGGGATGTGGCTCAGTGGTTGAGTGCCCCTGAGTTCAATCTCCAGTACCAAAAAAAAAAAAAAATAAAATAAAAGCATAAAAGATTGGGAGGCTGAGACAAGAGAATCACGAGTTCAAAGCCAGCCTCAGCAACGGTGAGGTGCTAAGCAACTCAGTGAGACCCTGTCTCTACATAAAACACAAAAGAGGGCTGGGGACGTGGCTCAGTGGTTGAGTGCCCCTGAGTTCAATCCCCAGTACCAAAAAAAGAAAACATAAAAGAAAGCATACCACAATACCAATACCACATCTAAATGCCCAGGAGTCGTTCTTTATTGCTGAGTTTCTGGTTAGTGATAAACGACTTTAAACAGCGTGGAGACAGACACGGGACACAGTGAGAGGGAGGGTCACCTAACCTGGCCTGAGTGGGGCTAGGGAACACAGACAAATCCCTGACCCTGTCCTGTCTTTCCCTCATGGAGCTGTTCACATCACAGCTCCAGGCATATCCGCAAGTGCACACACGAGCACTCACAGGGACACACCCAGAAGACCAACCTTCCAAAGGGCCTGGGCGTGATCCCAGAGACTGCAGCCTGGACATTGGAACAGAGGAAGGGCCTGCTCAGGGCTGCCAGGGGGCCGTGGCTGGGGGGAGATAGGGAAGCCCCTTGGGGTGCTCAGCATCCTCAGAGCTTCTCCAAGAGCAGCCCCTCAGGCCCTGGCCTGGTCATGTGGGTGGCTCGAGGCTGGCCGTGGCTCCTGCCACAGCCTCCTGAGTAGGGATGGGAGGAGGCAAGAACGCGGACCTGTTTCCCCCTGAGCTGCTTGCTGCAATGTGCTCGTGGGCCCCCTCATTTGTCGAGAACCCGTGGCCAGGGCCCTTCTCTCTCCAGCCTTGTGGCTCTGCCTGTGCTGACACCATTAGGTATTTTGCACCTTCTCTGCCACCACTGGCACCAGCGAGCCCTGGATGGTACAGGCCACTCCGAAGTCTCCTCTTCCCTGCTCTCTCTCAAGGCCACGTGCGCCCCCTCTGCACTCACCCTGGAGAGAAAAGGCCAAAGAGTCCCAACCTGGGCAAGACCCGAGGGGGCACCTTGGGCAGCGCCCTCCCCATGCCAGGAAGCCGCGGCAGGCAAGCATTTGTGATGAGTGCTTTTTATTTTATCACTTTGATTTTCTTCCGTTGCAGGAAATTTGGAGAGCCACACAGGAGGAGACATCGCCAGCTCTCACATGCCCACCACCCAGCTTCCTCGGCTGCCAGCTCGCGGCAGCCTTTGGCCTCTGCACCGTCCACCTCCCCTTTCCTACACCACATCTCTCCTCCAACGGCTGAATTATTTTGAAGCAGATCTCAGGGAACCTATTTTAATTTTTAAATTTTTAGTTATTTTCTAATAGGTAAGAGGGACATGACTCAAATTTTAAATGTACAGAAGGTTCGGAAGAGAAATGCCAGTCCCTGCCTCCCCACTGTCCCTTGCCATGTGGCGGGTGCAACCAGAGGCCACAGTGTTTATTTATTTATGGTCTGAGGGTTGAACCCAGGGCTGCGCAACCATTGAGCCACATCCCCAACCATTTTTGATATTTTATTTAGAAACTGGGTCTCACTAAGTTGCTCAGGCCCTCGCTAAGTTGCTAAGGCTGGCTTTGAACGCACGATCCTCCTGCCGCAGCCTCCCCCGTTGCTGGGAATACAGGTGTGCGCCACTGCGCCAAGCAGTGGTCATAGTGTTTTGTGGCTCCTCATCAAGCAGGGACTCCAGATCTTTAAACTTGGGCTTGGTCACATGAACTTGGACCAGAGGGACTTGAGCAAACTCAGGCTGCGTGCTCTGGGCTGCTCCCTTGCCTCCGAGCAGACTCTGCTGCAGGGGACACAGACTGTCCTCCTGAGGACATCAGGAGCAACTCTGATAGAGGCATGAGCCTTAAGACGAAGGGGCCAATGGAATGAATTCAAATCAAATTCTCCCCCCACCAGGACCCCCCCAGAGAGCCCAGCGGACACCCTGAACAATCCCAAGGTGCAGTGTGAATGAAGCCCCCTGTCAAGGCATGGGTTAGTGGTGGACATGGAGCCCCTGGTACCAGGAGAGGAAGGCCTGTGTCTGCCTCCCTGGCTCCTGGGGGCTCTCTGTTTCTGTTTCAGCCACCCCAAGACCCACTTCTCTAAAGCCTGGGCCCTGCTGGCTCTCCATGCTCCCTGGGAGGAAACACGTTACAGAGGATGCTAAGTCCCCATCATGACCTGTTGCCAGCGTCCCCTGGGGATCTGGGCTGGGACACCTACCCACTCTCCGGCTGGCTGGCGGAGCTCAGCATCTGCTCTGTTCCTTGTCAACACTTACAGGAACCTCACCCCCCCCCCCATTCTGGGTCGCACAGCATCACACTCAGGCCACTGTGGACACTCCTGATCTGGCAGATGACCACCCTGTTAGGTTCCAGAGGGGCCTGGCCCTCTGCTGCCATAGAGAAAGGGGTCTTGGCTGGGGACAACCCGGGCTCACAGCTCCCAGAGCAGGGCAGACGATTCTGTCCACACCTGATAAGGCTGACGCCAGAGGTGAGGTCAGAACCCGGCCAGGAGCCAGCCAGGCAGCGGGAGGGATAACCTGCGGATGCTCTGGAGGACCGGCAGGAAGGAGTTCCTGCATGAACTAGAAAGTAAACTCTAGGGGAGGAGGAGAGAGGACCAGCCCTGGGCGCCAGGCCATGGGGCTACCTGGAGGCAGCCCTGGGGTCTCAGCCATGAGATCTCCTCAGGGCGTCATCTGCCTGTACTCTCTGCCCTTATCTCCAAAGTGGCAGAGGCCCAGGAGCATTTTATCTTTGCCTCCTGTATTTCTGTGGCTGAGTGTTTGGAAAGCTGCTCATTACCATGCACCTTGTCTAGACCCCTTGCTCCTGGAGGGCGGGATCCCTTTTTCACAACCGTTATCAATCTTCCTGCTTAAAAATAGACGTTGAATAAATACTTGTTAGTTCATGGCTTAAAAAAAAATCACAATCCACTGCTTGGATGAAATTCAGTCAGACCCTAACCGTGGCCGCATCCCTCACCCCATGGAAGCTCTCCACAGGGAGAGCATTGCCTGCACTTAGAAGATGAAGCCTCAGAGAGCCTGAGAATTCTGTTCAAGCTCATCAACTTCCCAGTGGTGAGCTGGCAGTTAAGTTCTGGTCTGCAAGGCTCAAGTTCAGGCTCCATTCTATCAGCACTGGATGCTGCTTCCAGATTAAGGGGGGAAAACACAGATCAAAGCAAAACCCCCGCCAGGGCCTCTCTGGGTGCCATGTGGAAGACAGGGACCCACAGCCCACTGTGAATGGGTACAGAGCCTAGGCCAGTGGCCACTCAGTTCTGCACACACTGGCCTCTCCTGAGAGGCTTGCTGGGGGAGTAGATGGGGGCAAATCTCTTCTCTAATTCCCTGGCAATTAGGGAGAGGGAAGTTCATGCAAATACTGGCTGAATATCTCTAAGGCCACATGAATGGCACTAAAATGGTAATAATAAACCCTTAGTTTTTTTTTTTTTTTTTGGTACTGGGAATTGAACCCAGGGGGCACTTAACCACTTAGCTACATCCCCAACCCTTTTTTGCATTTTATTTAGAGATAGGGTCTCACTGAGTTGCTTAGGATCTCGTTGAGTTGCTGAGGCTGGCTTTGAACTCTCAATGCTCTTGCCTCAGCCTCCAGAGCCACTGGGATTACAGGAGTATGCTCCTGTGCCTGGCAACTGTTAAGATTCGTTCCTTTTGTTTTAATCTTACATTTCTTCTCCTCTTAAGAAAGCCTGCAATTGACTGCAGGGACCCACGGGGAGGTGTGGGATTGGAATTAATAGTAAAGACCTGCTAATTCTCTGTCTTTGCCCAGGCAGCCTTCTAGGACATGATGTGGAGTCCTGCTGTTTCTGCCTTAGATAAATCAATGGTGATCTTCCACCCAGTGAGGGGCAGGACATGGGGACGTCCTCCCGTGTCAATGGCACTGCTGGAATCGGATTTCCTGGCACCCACTCACGAGAGGCTCTGACCTGCCAGATTGCTTACTGAGCCAGAAATACTGCCTGCACATGGTGACCCTGACTTGGTTGTTTCCATGAATCCTCTTTTCCCTTAAGCCGTGGCTGACATTTCCAGGTCACATGGTGGGACAGAGCTTGGGTTTCTGTATTTCCACTGATGGTCATTGGCTGGGTCTAGCCAGTTCACTGTGTGCTGCTCACTTCCTGGCATCGATCGTGCCCTGCTGGGAGCAGAGAGGGCTGGAGAGGGCCAGGGGCGGGGTGCACATGCCCTCTGAGGGCTGGTGCCTTTCCTTTTCCTTCCTGGCTCCTTCTCTGGGGCACTTGTTGGGTAGGACATTTTTTCTCAGACTTTGTGTTAATTCATCCATTTGCTTATTTTCTTCTTTATTTATCTGCTTGTTTAAAATTTCCAAACGGAGTCCCCATTATGGCAAGCATCATAGTGGGTCCAATGTACCCAGAGAGGAAGTGAGATTTGGATTGGCTTTTAAAGAACTGAATGCGGCAGAGAAAACAGACACAAATCTAAATACCACTAACATCCCAGTGCTCACTGATTATATCTAGTAGAAGATCTATGAGTGACTTATTTTCTTCTTTTTGTTTGTTTCTAAATTTTCCTTTAGTGAGCACATATGAAATAAAAATTTTTCCCAAGGTGACCACATGATGAACAGGTGCTAAGTACACAGGGAGACCCAGATGCACATTCTGGGAGGTGGACAGAGAAGAGGTCATTTCCAGCCCAGATGCAGCTGAACCCACTTGGAGATCACTGTTGAGTGGGGCCTGGTAGTCCGGATGAGACCTTGCGGTGTGGGTAGCCAGCAGGGCCGTCTGATCTGTGTTCATTTTCCCTCTCCTGGAAATCTCCCTCCTAGTCCCCAGATCCAAGTACTAGCCAGGCCTCAGGTTCTGGTGGTAAAGTAGGAGACTGGAAATCTCTCCTCCCTGTGGCCACGAGGAGCTGCTGGCCATGACCTTGCCTCATTATCTAGTGACCCCTGAGGGAGCCTGGCCACTCAGATCTTTACCTGGAGCTTCCTGAAGTAAAGTTGGCAGTATCTCTGGTGGAAGCCCAAAGATGTTAAATTCAGAAGCCTTATGTGGGGGCGGGTGTGGCAGGGAGGGGGCTGGCAGCCAGTTTCCAGCAGGTGGAGGAAATCGGCACGAAGGAGAATCGAGCATCACTTGGAGAGAAGTGAGGTGGAGCCTGAGAGTCCGGTGGAATCTGAGCCCAGAGTCCAGCTGTCTGGAATCTCAGCTGCGCCCTCCTGCACCCCAGCTCACGTGAGTTGGGCTCTGAACTCGCACTCAGTGTTGGCTCTTGATCCAGCTGTGGCTTCGTGGACATAGAGAGGGAAAAGCAAAGGCCATGTACAGGGAGCCAGAGATGCAGAGCGGGCATGTGTGCTGAGAGGGTCAGGGTGTACCACAGAGGTGGCAGGGTTCAGAGCCTGTTGGTCTCAAGCCCCCTGCCACGGCTCCTGCCTCTTCTAGACCCCATTGGGGCAAAGCTCTCTGCCAGCTCCTTGGACCGATCTGCCTTCTCCAACCTACAGCCCAAGAAACTGGGAATGTAGTGGCAGGGAGGCCCTCAGCCAGGGAGTCCCTGAACCAAATGCAGCCTCAGATGAGGGCATGCCCTTCCCCAGGGGCCCTGCAGGCCAGAGTGCACTTTCTGCAGCCCTTGCCCCTCGTCTGCAGCTGGAGCCGAGGTCCAGATGACCTCCACAACTGACCCTCCTCTGAGCTGCCAGGGCAGCTGAGCTGGCTCACTGAGTGCACCCTCTCTTTTCTCCTTTAGGACCAGCTCTGGGTCTGTGAAGGAGGTGAGGGAGCTAAGATCATGAGTGAGACCTGCCCTTGAAGTGCATCAGGAAGGCATCCCAGGAATGAAAGAAAATCAGCCAGGTAGGATCACACAGCTTCTCTGAAAGTTTGGAGGAGCTCATCTTGGGGGTCAGCAGGAAACCAGAGACACAGAACTTAGAGTGGAGCCCAGGCCTCCAGCCCTCTCCTTCTGCTGATGCTCCAGGTGAACCAGGGACACGGCTGGAACCCAAGCCTGGACAATCTCAGCCACACCACACTCTGACGATTGGCACCTCCAGCAATCTCAGTCTTCCATCCTCTGCCTGATCTTCAATATCTTGTCCACAAGCATGCCCAGAGAGAGCACTCAGGGAACATGGCTGCTGCCCAGCCCAGGTGATTCCCCAGTTCTCCTGGGGGGCCCAGCCCAGATCAGTAAGCTCCACTGTCTCTGTGGCTGAGATGGGAGGCTGTCTGGATACTCAGGTGGAGGCAGCAGGACCCCATGGACTGCCTCTGTCTCCTGCTCACCCTGCTGCCTTAGCAACATAATCTACACCCAGATATCAGAGGAGGCAAAGCACCACCCATCATTGCCTCCAAAGAGAGGTGCAGGAGTAGAGGGAGAGCCGGCCCAGACCAGGAGACTGGGTTCCTGCTCCCACTATGCTGCACTGGCTAGCTGCTTCCAGTCACCTCCTTCTGGGTCTCTTCTGGACAGGGCAGGTGCTGAGGCTCTCTGGCTGGTAAAGGAGCTGCAGGAAGGGCCGTCCACATCAGCCTTCTGCTGCTTAGCTTTTCCTATGTTGCCTGCAGTGCAGAAAAGTTAGCTGACCAGGTGGAAGGGTGAGTTCCAGGAGGCCCCATCCAGCATGCCTGGCCTCTGCTGGCTGGTGTTTCTTCAGCTGTGCAGGAAGTGATCCTGGATGGAGGGCTTCATGCATGCCAGGCAAGCACTCTACCACCGAGCCACACCCTGGCGTCTTCTGTTCTCTTAGCCACGTGGTGAGGAATTGTGACCTCCGCTCTCACACACGTCTTGCGTGGATGAGGGAAAGGGTTCCCCTCTGGAGGGATGGGCTGGATGAGAACTAAAAGCTAAGAAAAGTAGTACTATAAAATAACCACGGGACACAGAAATAGAGTTTCAGAATGTGGGCAGCAACAGACCAAGCTGACCAGCCAGGTGCAGCTCCTGACAAAGAACGGGGACCACACCTCGTTTATTTATATTGGAACAGATCAGAGAATTGATAGAAAGTTCTTCATCCAAACAGGATAGAAGTGGGGGCAGGTAGGCTGCTCAGTTCCTAATGAGTCATGCCCACCTCTGGTGCCGCACAAGACCTCTTGGCAGAGCTGACGGGGAGTTCCCATGGAATTGGGCAATCTTTTTTTTTTTTTTTTTTTTTTGGTACAGAGGATTGAACTCAGGGGCACTTGACCACTAATCCACATCCCCAGCCCTATTTTGTGTTTTATGTAGAGATAGAGTCTCACTGAGTTGCTTAGCGCCTCGCCATTGCTGAGGCTGGCTTTGAACTCGTGATTCTCCTATCTCAGCCTCCCTAAGTGCTGGGATTACAGGCTTGAGCCACCGCGCCCGGCTGGCTTGGGCAATCTTAATAGCGGGAGTGCCACTATAAGTCCCCCAATGCCAGATCTATCCCCTCACTGGCTTCAATGCTGAAAAGGTCCTTACACATTTCACAGCTGGCTTCCGGCACTCCAGGGCCACCCGGACAGTGAGCCGTATGCAGGCTGAAGACCCTGGGCTCCTGGGCAGCGGCCCAGCTCATGTTCTCTGCCCCTGGCTCAGGACCTGCTGGTTGATGTGACTCCTGAGAACTACTAGGAAGCAGCAGCCCCCTCCAGCCTCGTCTGCGGCCTTGTGCTCGGGCTGAATCCTTGTCAGAGCACCTCTCTGAAGGGAGAAGAAAACAGGGTCAGTCGTTCAGCAAATGATGTCACTGGGCACCTGCTGGGTGCCAGGCTTGCGGCTGAGCACTGAGGACTTCAAAGGAACAAGCTGTGGTCTCCACTGCCGAGCAGCTCCCTCCATCAGACGGGGCTAACGCTCGTGTGGGCAAAGGACAGAATCATCGACCACCAGCTCCCCAAAGTGACACCTCTGCCCTCCCACCAGTCTCATCTCCAGATGTATTCTTGGCTGCATCCACGGTTTTCTCCAAAACCCGGGGCAGGTAACCGGGAGCAAGGGGAAAAGAAGAAAAGCCTCAGCAAATGCTGGAGCCACCCTGGCTGTGGGGAGGGGAGAGTCACCCTGGGCTCCATGCAGAACAGCTTCAGGACAGAGGCCGGGCAGCTTTCTGGACAAAGCCTGGGGTGCTGACAGGGAGCCAGAGAAGCAGCCTTGGGAGCAACCTCCATGGCCAGCCACAAACTGACCCAAGGCAGAAAGAAAGCCACACCCACTCCTGAAACACACAGCCAGTGAGGTCTTGTCTCCATAGCAGGGAGTCTGGGGACACACCCACCCACAGAAACTCATTTTTCTGAATTGATGTGGTTAACTTTTTTTTTCTTTTTTCTTTTGGTATCAAGGATTGAATCCAAAAGTGCTTTACCACTGAGCCACATCCCAAGCCCTTCCCCGCCTTTTTTTATTTTGAGGCAGGGTCTAGCCAAGTGGCTGAGGCCGGCTTTGAACTTGCGATCCTCCTGCCTCAGCCTCCTGAGCTACTGGGATTACGGGTGTGCACCATTCCACCCAGCACCCAGTGAATTCTTGAGGGCAAAGGCTGAAAGCTGCAAACTAGCTTTACAGTGGGATTCCTTGCCACCAAAACCTGAGAAAAACCTGTCAGCATTTTATCTTCTTCCCTGGACAGGACCTGATCATGCCTTCTGTGAATAGAAAAATACTCAAGGGCCTTTGGGATTTCTACAAAAAAACTTTCCCCTCACAGTGTCACGGCAGTGAGGGGCCAGATTTCCACGGGAAGAGCCCAAACCTTCTAGGCCGAGGTAGGGCCCAAAACACTTTCAACCCCAAAAGACAGCCTCCGACTTGGATTTCTGCTTTCCTCTGCAGGATCGCCAGCCCCCACGCAGGCTGTGGGCCTGCTCCACTGACCTGAAGACGCAGGCCAAAGGTGTTCCCAGAAGCCCTGCACCCCGTGTGCCCACAGACTGGTCGGGAACGCTAGAGGGCAGCCAGGCCGTGAGGGACAGCTGCAGTGCACAGGGACATGACCCACAGCACAGGAGAGTTATTTGGTTTGGCTTTTTATTTTTATTATTTTTATTTTTATATTTTGTACTGGGGATTGGACTCAGGGGTACTCGACCACTGAGCCACATCCCCAGCCCTATTTTGTGTTTTATGTAGAGACAGGGTCTCACTGAGTTGCTTAGCGCCTCGCAGTTGCTGAGGCTGGCTTTGAAGTCACGATTCTCCTGCCTCAGCCTCCCTAAGTGCTGGGATTACAGGCTTGAGCCACAAGAGCTCATCTTTAAACAACAGAGAAATGCGCCAAGAGTCAGACCATTGATGACAGGGAGTTGAATTATCCTCATGTTACAAACAGGAAATTAGACCTGAAACTTGCCAGAGGCCTTAGGAATCCTCTAATTCACTGACTTTATTTTTCAGTGGCGGACCCAAGGGGCTAGGGCGTAGTAGAGCACCTGCCTACCTGCACGAGCTCCTGGGTTCCACCCAGCACTGCAAAAACACCCCGAAACCTGAGGCCTCAGTCATAATGGTAAATATGATCAGCTATCACTCATCTCACTGTGGGTCTGGCGCTGGGCACAGATCTCACGAGAGTTTGCTGAGCAAACCATGTGGCTAGGACAACAGAAAGTGACTGTCTCATGGTCGTGCAGTGGAGGAGCCCCAGGTTTGGGCAGGGCTATTTCCTTCTGAGGACACTGAGGGACAGCTCTGTCTCAGCCTCTCTCCTGACTGTAGTGGCTGGGGCCACCTCTGGGGTGCCTTAGCTGGCAGGAGCCCCACCCCGTGTGCACGTCTGCACGTCTGTCCCTGGTAGGCATCTCCTTTCATAAGGACACCACTCAAATCACCTCGGGACTCACTCTGATGACTCAACGGTATGAATCCTATCTGCAGTGACCCTATTTCTCCATAAGGTTGCATGCAGAGGACTTCAATGTAGGAATTTGGGGGTACACAATTCAACCTGTCATAGGAGTCTACCTGCACTGGAGCTGGTCCTCAGCAGGGCTGCAAGCTTGGTGTGATCTGCATTCTGTGGACAGGGCCCAGGCAGGCTGTGGGAGCAGCGTGACTCTGCAGCTACGCAACCCGGGTCTGGAGCCCAGCCCCACCTCCCATGAGTTCGTAAATGCAGCACATTTGTTAACTCCTGTGCCTCAGTTTCTTCATCTGTAAGGTGGGGATAACACAGGTCCACAATTTCAAAATGTTAAGAGCTCTAAATAACCCAAATTGTATTTATTACACATTTGACAACAAAATCTGACCTTAAATAAGCACATTTGACACAAAATCCTGTCTTGAGTTGGCACAAGACTACCTACTAGCTTTATTCATGCAACATATACATTCACAGAAATATTAGTATGCAGCTGGGAGCGGTGGCACATGCCTATAATCCCTGTGGCTTGGGAGGCTGAGACAGGAGAATCCCAAGTTCAAAGCCAGCCTCAGCAACTTAGTGAGGCCCTAAGTGACTCAGTGAGATCCTGTCTCTAAATAAAATACAAAATAGGGCTGGAGATGTGACTCAGTGGTTGAGTACTGCGAGTTCAATTCCCAGTACCAAAAAAACGAAAAACAAAAAAAGAAAAAGAAATATTAGTATGTGACTAGAGGGTGCTTGGCAGATGCGCAGGGCATTAGGATATGCACTTGGGATGACCTTTATCAATTCCCCCAATTCCACACACCAAAATCTACTGACCTCACATCTGACGAAGGCACTGTGGGCTCAGCATACATCACAGGGGTATAATGAGGACTGAACGGAGGAGTGTGTGTACAGGGCTCCCCCTATTACCTGCACACAGTAGGCGCCATTAAATATGGCAACCATAACTTTCTTGTCCAGAGTCAGGAAAGATTCTGGTCTTTGGGTGCAGACATGTCTGGCACAGAGGCCACGTTTCTGTGTCTGGGGCTCAGTCCTTTGACCCGTGAACCAGCCTCTGCCTTCTGAGACGACTGCGGGTGCCATTGGTCCTGCTGCTCAGGAATGAGTCTGCTTGAGCCGCTGTAGCAAAATGCCAGAGACTGAGCAGCTGAAAGCAGACCCTTAACTTCTGTGGTTCTGCAGGCCGGGGTCCCAGGCCAGGGTGTCTCCTTCTCCTGCTTCATGTGCTCTTCCCTGAGTCTGCGCTGTAATCTCCTCTTGCTGTCCAGACACTGGTCACACTGGATCAGGGCCCACGCTAATGACCTCATGTTAACTTATACTCCTTTAGAGGCCCTGTCTCCAATACAGCTGCATTCTGAGGTACTGGAAGTTGGGATTTCAACATGAATTTGGGGGTCATAGTTCAGCCCATAATTCTATTTTTAGAAACTAGATGGATTTCCACACCCACCAGGTACATTCCTGGTGCTTGCTGGATGGTCTCTGCCAAGTGTGTCCAGGACCCCTGCGGGCAGGTCACTAGAGCCTTTAATAAAACACAAGCCTGTTGCAAACCCCTGTGTCACAGTTGGGGTGGTGGGGGACAGCTCGCTTGTTTTCTATATTCATATGTGATTGTAGCTTAATTAAGGGGATCCAAGGAAAACTGCAAGGGGATCTCTATCACTTCCTACCTACACTGAAGTCCCCAGGTGGCCACCCAGCAGAGCAGGAGGGAGGAGGCGGCCAGCGTGGGGAGCAGTTCATCCTGGACAGAACCTGCCACCCCACTTAGGGCCAGCCTCCTGGCACTGGGCTTCGCTGCCCTTCAGTGAAGGGACCTTGCTGTGGGGAAGTCGGGAAGGACTGAGGGAGGTGGTCTTCCCAGCGTGGCCCAGCTGTGAATGTGCCCCAGAGGGAGACCAGTCCTTCTCTGGGCAGCATTTCCGTCCTACCTCAGGGTCCCCTGGCCCCTGAGGAGGGTGTAACACCTGAGCCTGGAGATGCTGTTTAAGGGACAGGCAGCAGAGCCCAGTACTGGACCAGGAGCAGAGGGCGAGGCCCGTGCATTCAGGTGCTGGCTACGCTGGAAGCTTCTGCTGACGCCACAGGGGGGTGGAACCAGCAGGCTTTTGCTGGCTCTGTGAGCTGATCTGGGGGCACAGATATGTCACAGGCATGAGCACAGCCTTTTCACACGTCAGACAGCCAATATGAGCCCCGGGGAGTGGGTGTGTGCTGCAGGTGTGTGTGTGCACACCCTGTCCCACGCCTGTGTGGGTGGCTGCCAGTCTCTCATGCAAAAGCCCTAGCCAAGCAGCTGGTGAGTGGGACGCCAAGGGAAGTGATTTTCCTAGCACCATGACAACAGGCACCGTCCTCTTTCTGCACCGGTTCTGGCTTAGACTTTTTGTTTCTCAAAATACTCGCCTGGCTGGCAATGGTGATTCACCTGCACAGAGTTCAGGGAGCAGGCGGAGGTGCTGTCTTCTGAGCTGTCAAGGGCCGCACAGCGCCTGAAGTCCTTGGCTCACACTTGTTCCCGTCCAAGCGAGGTGTTCTCGCTTTCTGTCAAAGCTGGAGCTGCCAAAGAAAGCAAAGTACTTGGGATGTGTCAAACTTTGGCACTTGCATCCAACAGCTTGAGGAAGTGAGGCCAGCTCCCTGCCACTCTGCCTGTCGTCCTCCACCCAGGGCAAGACGGGCCACAGGCTCTCAGGGCACTGGAAAGTAACGTTCACCCACGTGGGTCATCTGGCCGCATCTGCCCCAGGGACCGGTTCTGATTGTGGGGGTTCCATGTATGTAAGTGACTGCAGAACTCACCTGAAAGGGATCATTTGGAGATCCCATTGTTTGTGACCTTGACTTAATAAAAACGAAGGGTCAAGAGTGTTACTGTCAATTAAGCTGTCACTTTCTCCCTCTTGAATTTTGCAGGCCATAAATTGTGTATATTCGGAAATAGCCCGGAGTCAGACCCGGATTCAAATTGTAGACTCAGTGCTTCTTCACTGTGTGACCTCAGCCAAGTTCCTTTGTCTCTCTGAATCCATTTCCATAACTGTCAAAATGGGATTGATGTTCCCTTCCAAATTAGATCCTGAGCGTGGATGGTGTCAGTGCAGTCAGGCTGGTAAATGCTCGTGTCTTTTTCCATCTCTTCCATTTCCTTCTATAATTTGCAATGAGCGTCATTTCTGCCTGACCAGTGTTCTAACACTGGCACGTTTCAGCATGTGGCTTTGCTTGCTTTTAGAACATTGAAATCCTTCTCCAAGAAGAAGTCATGATGGGAACAAACCCTGAGTCCCACGGCAAGCCCCTGAACTCTGGGGAAGTGATCTGCATGGTGTGCCCAAGGCTAGAGGAATGGTCTGCCTTCAGAGACCTGTGGGCAGCTGGTTTCCTCTTGGATGGTGCGGAAAAACCAGAGGCTAGCCCACTGCCCCCTTCCCGTGCCCTTTCCCCAGCAGCACCTCGCGGGTCAGGGCAGGCCCCACGTGCCTCTTCTGGAGGTCCAGCCAGAGACCTGCGTCCCCAGTGCTCTGCGCCAGCACCAGGGACTCACACTTACTGGTGCCCCCTCTGGTCAGTTCACCCGGTTTGCCGTCAGTTCCCCACCGGACTTTACTGGAAGGAGTCCAGGCTTGGGTCCAGGACACCCTTCATTAGCCAGGTGATTATGAACAGACGTCCAGCTCTTGGAAATGTCATCTTCTCATCTGGGAAGGGAACCCTGCATCCTCAGGCTGCTGTGAGGAGCAATGGAAGGTCATGTGGAAACATTTAGTAAACTGTGAAGTTCCAGGAAGAACAACATCATTCCAACCTCATCTTACACGGACACCATTGTTGATGGGGAGGGATGTAAATTAGTACTGCCACCGTGAAAACCAGTAGGGAAGTTCCTCAAAAATCGAAGACCAGAACTACCATAAGATTCTTTAGATAAATACTGAGAAGAGGCATAGATGAGTCCATCGTGGTCTCTAAGGGACCTCCATGCTGAGTTCCACAGTGGCTGTACTAATCTACAATCCCACCCAGTGCAAGAGTGCTCCTTCTCCATATCGTCCCCAGGAACATTTGTATTCTTGATTACTTTCTTCTGACATGAGATGAAATCTCAGTGTGGTTTTGTTTTACATTCCCTAATTGCTAACAGAGTTGAACATTTTTCATTTATTTGTTGGCCATTGATTATTTCTTCTTCTGAGAAGTGTTGGTTGAGTGTGTTTGCCCATTTGTTAATTAGGTTATTTGTGTTTTTGGTATTGAGTTTTCTTTTTCTTCCTTTTTTTTTTTTCTTTTGTGGTGCTGGGGATTGAACCCAGGGCCTTGTTGTGCATGCGAGGCAAGTACTCTCCCAACTGAGCTATACTCCCAGCCCTAGTGTTGATATATTTTTTTTTTTTTTTTGGTACTAGGGATTGAACTCAGGGTACTCAACCACTGAGCCACATCCCCAGCCCTGTTTTGTGTTTTTTGTAGAGACAGGGTCTCACTGAGTTGCTTAGCACCTCGCCGTTGCTGAGGCTGGCTTTGAACTCGCGATTCTCCTGTCTCAGCCTCCCAAAGTGCTGAGATTATAGGCGTGCGCCACCACACCCAGCTTACAGTTTTCTTTTTTGTTGTGTTCTTATCAGGTTTTGGTAGCAGGATAATACTGGATTCATAGGATGAGTTTGGGTTTCTTGCCTTTCTCTTTTATAGAATAGCTAAATTATAGAATTTGTGTTATTTCTTTAAAAGTCTGGTAAAATTTAGCATTGAATTCATCCAGTCCTGGGTTTTTCTTTATTGGGAGATGTTTTGTGACTGCTTCACTATCATTACTTTTTATTGACATATTTATGTGTTTTATATCTTCTTAGTCCAATTTTAGTAGGTCTTATGTGTCTACAAATTCATCCATTTCTTTTTTTTTTAATTTTATTTTTTAAATTTATTATAATTAGGTATACATGACAGAAGAATGTATTTTGATTTATTGTACACAAATGGAGGACAACTTTTTATTTCTCTGGTTGTACACGATGTAGAGTCACACCATATGTGCAGCCATACATGAAGCTAGGGCTATAATGTCCATCTCATTCCACCATCTTTCCTGCCCTCATGTCCCCTCCCTTCCCCACCTTTGACCAAATTTCCTCCATTCTTCCCATACCCCTTCCCCCATTATGGATCAGCATCCACTTATCAGAGAGAACATTCAGCCTTTGGTTTTGGGGGATTAGCTTACTTCACTTAGCATGATGTTCTCCAACTCTATCCATTTACTTGCAAAGGCCAAAATTTTATTCTCTTTTAATGCTAAGTAATATTCCATTGTGTATATATGCCACAGTTTCTTTATCCATTCATCTATTGAAAGATATCTAGTTTGGTTCCACAGTTTAGCTATTGTGAATTGCTCTGTTATAAACATTGAAGTGGCTACGCCACTGTAGTATGCTGTTTTTAAGTCCTTTGGGTATAGACCGAGGAGTGGGATGGTTGAGTCAAATGGTGGTTCCATTCCAAGTTTTCTAAGGAATTTCCATACTGCTTTCCAGATTGGTTGTACCAATTTGGAGTCCCACCTGCAATGTATGAGTGTGCCTTTTCCTTCACATCCTCGCCAACACTTGTTGGTTTTTGTATTCCTGATAATTGCCATTCTGACTGGAGTGAGATGAAATCTTAGTTTTGATTTGCATTTCTCTAATTACTAGAGATGTTGAACATGTTTTCATATATTTGTTGATCGATTGTGTATCTTCTTCTGAGAAGTGTCTGTTCAATTCCTTAGCCCACTTATTGATTGGGTTGTTTGTTTTTTTGGTGTTGTTTTTTGAGTTCTTTATATATCCTGGAGATCAGTGTTCTATCTGATGTGCTTGTGACAAAAATTTGTTCCCAGAATGTAGGCTGTCTGTTCACCTCATTGATTGTTTCTCTTGCTGAGAAGAAGCTTTTTAGTTTGAATCCATCCCATTTTTTGATTCCTGATTTTACTTCTTGTGCTTTAGGAGTCTTGTTAAGGAAGTCAGGGCCTAATCCGACGTGATGAAGGTTTGGGCCTTCTTTTTCTTCTATTAGGCGCAAGGTCTCTGGTCTAATTTCTAGGTCCTTGATCCACTTTAAGTTGATTTTTGTGCATGGTGAGAGATAGGGATTTATTTCTATTTTGCTACATATGGATTTCCAGTTTTTCCAGCACCGTTTGTTGAAGAAGCTATCTTTTCACCAATGTATGTTTTTGGTGCCTTTGTCTAGTATAAGGTAACTGTATTTAAGTGGGTTTGTCTCTGTGTCTTGTATTCTCTACCATTGGTCTACATGCCTATTTTGGTGCTAATGTCATTTTTGTTACTATAGCTTTGTAGTATAGTTTAAGGTCTGGTATTGTGATGCCTCCTGCTTCATTCTTCTTAAGGATAGCTTTGGCTATTCTTGGTCTTTTATTTTTCCAAATGAATTTCATGATTGTTTTGTCTATTTCTATAAGGAATGTTGTTGGGATTTTAATTGGAATTACATTGAGTCTGTCTAGCGCTTTGGGTAGTATGGCCATTTTGACAATATTGATTCTGCCTATTCAAGAACATGGGAGATTTTTCCATTTTCTAAGATCTTCTTCAATTTCTTTCTTTAGTGTCCTGCAGTTTTTATTGTAGAGGTCTTTCACTTCTTTTGTTAAATTGACTCCCAAGTATTTTATGTTTTTTGAGGCTATTGTGAATAGGGTAGTTTTTCTAATTCTCTTTCAGAGGATTCATCACTGATGTATAGAAATGCATTTGATTTATGGGTATTGATATATTTATGAGTATATTTTGCTACTTTGCTGAAATCATTTATTAATTCTAGAAGTTTTCTGGTGGAATTTTTTTTTTTTTTTTTGGTACTGGGAATTGAACTCAACCACTGAGCCACGTCCCCTGCCCTTTTTTGTGTTTTATGTAGAGACAGGGTCTCACTGAGTTGCTTAGTGCCTTGCCATTGCTGAGGCTGGCTTTGAATTCATGATTCTCCTGTCTCAGCCACCAAAAGTGCTAGGATTAGAGGTGGGCGCCACCGTGCTTGGCTTCTGGTGGAATTTTTTTGATCCTCTAAGTATAGAATCACATTGTCGGCAAATAATGATAGTTTGAGTTCTTATTTTCCTGTTTGTATCCCTTTAATTTCTTTCCTCTGTCTAATTGCTCTGGCTAGAGTCTCAAGGACTACATTGAATAGAAGTGGTGAAAGAGAGCATCCCTGTCTTGTTCCTGTTTTTAAAGGGAATGCTTTCGATTTTTCTCCATTTAGGATGATGTTGGCCTTGGGTTTAGCATAGATAGCTTTTACAATGTTGATGTATATTCCTATTATCCCTAGTTTTTCTAGTGTTTTGAACATAAAGGGGTGCTATATTTTGTTAAATGCTTTCTCACCATTTATTGAGATAATCATATGATTTCTTGTAGTTAAGTCTATTGATGTGATGAATTCATTTACTGATTTCCATATGTTGAACCAATCTTGCATACCTGGGATGAAACTCACTTGATCGTGGTGCACTATCATTTTAATATGTTTTTGTATGTGATTTGCCAGAATTTTATTGAGAATTCTTATGTAGATAGTCATCAGGGATATTGATCTGAAATTTTCTTTCTTTGATGTGTCTTTGTCTGGTTTTGGTATCAGAGTGATACTAGCCTCATAGAATGAGTTTGATAGGGTTCCCTTCTTTTCTATTTCATGAAATAATTTGAAGAGTATTGGTATTAATTCTTCTTTGAAGGTCTTGTAGAACTTGGCTGAGAATCCATCTGGTCCTGTGCTTTTCTTGGTTCGTAGGCTTTTGATGGCATCTTCTATTTCCTTGCTTGAAATTGATCTGTTTAAGTTGTGTATGACCTCCTGATTCAGTTTGGGCAGATCATATGCCTCTAGAAATTTGTTAGTGTCTTTGGGATTTTCTATTTTACTGGACTATAGATTTTCAAAATAGTTTGTAATTATCTTCTGTATATTTCTTTTCATTTTTTGGTACCAGGGATTGAACTCAGGGGTACTCGACCACTGAGCCACATCCCCTGCCCTTTTTTGTGTTTTATGTAGAGACAGGGTCTCACTGAATTGCTCAGTGCCTTGTTGCTGAGGCTGGCTTTGAATTCACGTTTCTCCTGTCTCAGCCTCCCAAACTGCTGGGATTACAGGTGTGCGTCACCGCACCCAGCTTATCTTCTGTATTTTAATAGTGTCTGTCATGATACTTCCTTTTTCATCATGAATTTTAGTAATTTCAGTTTTTTCTCTCCTTCTTTTCATTAGGGTGGCTAAGGGTTTATCAAGTTTATTCATTTTTTCAAAGAACCAGCTTTTTGTTTTGTCAACTTTTTGAATTGTTTCTTTTGTTTAAATTTCATTGATATCAATTATTTCCTGTCTTCTACTTCTTTTGGTGTTGATTTATTCTTTTTCTAGAACTTTGGGTTGTAATGACAGGTCATTTATGTGTTGACTTTTTCTTTTAATGAATGAGCTTAATGCAAAGAACTTTCCTGTTAGTACAGCCTTCATAGTGTCCCAGAGATTTTGATATGTTGTATCAGAGTTCTCATTTACCTGTAAGAATTTTTTTTTTATTTTCTCTCTGATGTCTTCTGTTATCCATGTGTCATTCAATGGCATATTATTTTGTCTCCAGGTGTTGGAATAGTTTCTATTTTTTAATTTTATCATTGATTTCTAATTTCATTCCTTTATGGTCGGATAGAATGCAGGGTAGTATCTCTATTTTTTTTCCCCCCAGGCCTATTTTGTGTTTTATGTAGAGAAAGGGTCTCACTGAGTTGCTTAGTGCCTCGCCATTGCTGAGGCTGGCTTTGAACTCACGATTCTCCTGTCTCGGCTTCCCAAATTGCTGGGATCACAGGTGTGCACCACTGTGCCTGGCTTGTTGGTGATGCTGTCTATGGAATTTTTATTTGGTTTATTGTTTCTTTCATTTAAAATTTTTCTGTTTGGTTTCTTTTCACAGTCACTCTTTCTTGAAGTAATCTTTTGCTCCCTGTATTTGCTCTCTTATCTCTTTGTTGGATTGATCAATTTTTGCCTGTATTTGCTCTCTTATATTATTCTGTGCTTCACAGATCATTTTGATTATGTATGTTCTGCATTCCTTCTCTGACATTTCATCTACTGTGCTGTTAATGGATTCTATTGTTGTAGCATCCTGGTTT
>PVHX01011041.1:0-66417 GCA_004024805.1 Geosciurus inauris | reverse complement strand
AAAAGAGGCTTCTTGTTAAAAATAGAAAAGATGAACTTATAATCAGATCAGCTGATTTTATAAATTCTGGAAAATAACTTGTTATTAAAACCATTTATTACTTCTTTAATGATTTCTGATCGACCCTATGCATTTTCCTTCAGCATTTAGCATTTAGCATCCCAAGATTATACTCAATGCCCTGCTGCCTCCAGAAGTACTTTTTTTACATTGTCTACTGTTGTACTAAGTCAATTACCAAGTTGTCTATTCTCATTTATATAAAGCCATTAAACCAATGTCCTGTCCTGTGCAGATACAATAAGCAATCACTGACAGCTTTCCACTTAATTACATGCTTCACTGGGTGCTCCTTGATTGAAAATATTCTATCATAATTTCCTTTGTTTTATGCTCATGATCTCACCCCTGTAACACAAGGAATGATAAAGAAAGATCTGATTTAACAAGATGTCTTCTGTGGTTAGAAGCTGTACCTGCCATTCTAGTGACATAGGAATAACCTTGCCCTTTATGGCCAGGCCAGCATGTTGGATCTGGGTTCTCCCCTCTGGGTGACTGACATTTGCATTTTCCAGAAGAGATTATTCAGCCCTTGTGTTATGACTTCTCCCAAAGATGACCTGCTTTTACTGGCCTTTTCTGATGTTTGGGAGAAGCAAAGTGCTGTGACATTTCTATTCAGGTTTTTTTTTTTTCCCACATTTCCTGACCTCCTGGTCCTTGGACCAATAATTAGGGAGCTCCTACAACCTCCATGGCAGGTCAGAAAGCTCTAAAATAGTTTTTAAAAAGAATCTCAGAAATATCTTTGCTCAATAGTGCTGTTTATTGGACCCAGAAACAACATTGAGCTATGGCTGGATCAAGGGATGCTTGTAAAGAAGGTTTTCTTTGAACTCTTGTTCTTATATGACTGAGTTTTAACCCTTGATTTTTTTTTTTTTAACCTTATAGTCATTTTATCACTGTGGAGTGATATATATCAGCAGCCAGGTTGACCTCATCAGGAAAAAATTCTTTCTCTGGAAGAATTGCTAAAATGTCATAGTTAGAGTCATTTACTTTGTTTAAAGTGTTAGGGCTATTAAAATTAAGAAGAAATAACTTAGGACTAATTTATTAATTGCTGACTTATTGCTGTCTTGTGTATAGTGTGCTACCTATCTAAAAACATCAGAACTTGGAGGAAACTTAGAAAATTATCTGATTCAATTTTCTTATTTTGCAGACAAAGACAATGAAGCTCAGGGGTGAGGTGACTTCTCTTTCTATGAGCACTGGCATCAGATCACAGGTCTCAATAATCTTTGTCCAGTATTCCTTCTGTTACCCTGCTCATAAAGTTAGTTATTAAAAGTAAATTTAGGAGAAAAGGTAAAATTTTAAAGGTTCTAGGAAAGAAAGGTCAACATGGCCAGGGGCGCAAAGAAGACCAGGGAAGGTAATGCTACAAATTTTATTATAATAGTTTTCTTGGAGGCTGAGTTGGTAGGGCAGAATGTACTTGATTCTCTTTGCAACATTGGAGGTACTTGATGCTGTCTCAAATACCTTAAGCTCAAACGTATTTGGTTGTGTTTTTAAGACTGAGCCATTTCACTTTATCCCCCCTTTTTTTTGACTCAACTGGATATCCAAGATTTACTAAAAGATTTGTTTTAAAGAAAAAGATAAAAGGCTGGGCATGATGGCGCTTGCCTGTAATCCCAGCACTTAGGGAGGGTGAGACAGGAGAATCGCAAGTTCAAAGCCAGCCTCAGCAACAGCGAGGCACTAAGCAACTCAGTCAGACCCTGTCTCTACATAAAACACAAAATAGGGCTGGGGAAATGGCTCAGTGGTCGAGTGCCCCAAATCGCTTGAACCTTAAGTGATCTGGGAATATGGAGTAGCTGTGGGTAAAGTTAGAGGTTAGGTTTATTCATAGTAGTCAGTAAATGAAGAGGGACCTGAGCTTGTTTTAAAACCTGAGCAGAATTTGCATAGACTAAGAAGAGCTGTCCGGGTGGGGTTCTCATTAAATAACACATTTGGAAATGAGCTTGGCTATCACTACTCAGTAGTGTCTTGGACCTCAGTGGGAGATGAGCTTGGTGAGCTTGAGTGGGCCTTGACCCAGACCTTTGAAGGCTGTGAATAGGCTCCTCAGTAGGCTCCTGTGGGCTTTGGGAATGCAGCGTGTAGGGAATTCGGTCTGGTGCCCTGGATGACTTGAAATGAGTGGAAGTAACAAGAGGAGGGTGCTAGACTACCCAAGACAGGAGGTGATAACCTGGCAGTCCTATGAAGAGGAAGAATGAATCTGTGAAACAAACCAGAGTAGCCTGGATTATACCAAGACTGATTTAATGCTGGAGAACCTGAGAAATGCAACTTTAAGATTTCAAGTTTTGGGGGCTGGGATTGTAGCTCAATGGTACAGCGCTTGCCTCGCATGCGTGAGGTCCTGGGTTCGATCCTCAGCACCACATACAAAAAATAAAATAAAGACGTTGTGTCCATCTACAACTAAAAAAAAAATTAAAAAAAAAAAAAAGATTTCAAGTTTTGGGGAGAAGAAGTCCATGAAGAGTCTTATAAACATTAAACTACAGCAGCACTTGGTAAAAAGTTGAAAATCAAAGGTGAAAGGGAGGGAAAAGGCAACTGTGACCACAGTATGACCCTTTCCAGATGTCCACCAGACCTTGGTACCCATCATCTGTTTGTCATCATTCCTGGAGGGACTGGGAAAATGCTGGGGGTGAGGAAGATTATGCCCCATTTCTTTGTTTGTAGCACATATTGCAGAGGCACAAATTGGGTGCTTAGTAAAAATAACTTGAACCTGGGTATCTGAGAGAACGCTACTTTTATAAAATTTTATAAAATTTAAAATTTTATAAAATTTAAAACATCTATGTTTATGAAAATGGCAAGAAGTTCATATATAAATGCCTTAACTGTGGTTACAAATAGTGGATCTTGAATCATGTCAGACCCAACATGAAGAGTTGTTTGGATGGAATTTAGAGTTGAAGTTTTGAGGTTGGAGAAAGCCTCTGATAATGGACAATTAGGGAGAGAAAGGTATAAGGTCTGAGTAAGAACTGTCAGCTTTTACAAAAGTGCCGTCTGAGAAAAAAGAAACTGTATGAAGACACATTGTTCACTATTGAGTTTAGGATATTCTATTTGCTCAGCAATTTTAAGTGATTACCTAATTTATTAGATACATTTTCTTCTTTTTTTTCCCCCTTATTAAAGAGCAGAGAATACCATCTCAATAAGATCAACAGGAAGAGGACAAAGGCCAAGTAGCACAGTTGTTTTGCTGTCCTCAGTGAGACACATTAACCTTGAGGCATCAGTGCTCAGGGGAGGATTTTAAGACTAATGGAAAGATAATGAAAGAGGAAAAAAGAAATACAAAACCTAAGGAAATAAGACAAAGTTGCAAAAAGAACCTTCTTAAAGTAATGTGGAGTTGAACATATGGGGTGGAATTTTTATTACTATTTTTTATTAATAATATATGAGAGAGCAAGGCCAATAGAGAACACGAGAGAGTAGATTATGGAAAAATGTGATTGGAATGTCTGGAAGATCAAATTATCTTTTCATTACTGCATTTTAAAAAGATGAACATTTCAGAGACTAAAATATGTTCTGTTTTTCTGGGGACTCATATTGTTAAAAGCCTATTATAGCTTTTTTCTTGATATTAATGTACTTGCTAGGCTGGTGAATCATGGCTGAGGACTTTGCATTACAAATCAAAAAGCATTTAATGAATATTAGAGCTGAGTTGTGCAAGAGGGTAGAGGAGAGATAGGCTTGAGCTGTAAGAATGTTTCAAAACCAGGAACGCTTCTTTTTTTTTTTTTTTTTTTTTTTTTTTTTTTTTTTGGTACTGGAGATTGAACTCAGGGGCACTGGACCACTGAGCCACATCCCCAGTCCTATTTTGTCTTATGTAGACAGGGTCTCACTGAGTTGTTTAGCGCCTCACCATTGCTGAGGCTGGCTTTTTGAACTCGTGATTCTCCTGTCTCAGCCTCCCTAAGTGCTGGGATTACAGGCTTGCACCATTGCGCCCGGCTAAAATACCAGGAATTCTTGATTCACCTGGAGCCCAGACCCAGTCTTAGGATCCAAGGTATGACAGGGCCAGAATGAAGGTGAAGGCCCAGGGGCAGTGAGAAGGTGTGCCTGGAGATTCACACTGTCCAGCTCATGTGGCTAAGACTTGTTTCAGGTGTTGGGACTTCTCTAAGAACACTGTGTATAACACTCTGGCTGAAGTGTGGTGATTGAATCAGAACAAATATTGGTAGAAAGCAGACACGTAATGAAGGGAAAAAACTAAGATTAAGGCCAGTGGGATGAAGCGAAGAAAACAGATTTAGAGTTATCTATTGCAAAATAGAAAAGTCAGGAGTGACTCCTACACCCCTCCCACGTTTCGGCTACCAGGTGCTGCTCATGAGAAACTAGACATAGAGGAAACACCACCTTGGATGTTAATTTTTTTTAATAATAAAACTGTGGTTCGATATACATAATGTAAAATCGATGATCTTAACCATTTCTAAGTGTATAAATTCAGTAGTTTAAGTATATCCATGTGGTGTGCAATCTCCAGAACTGTTTTCCAAGTCTGAAATTCTCCTTAAACAGCAACTCCCCATACACTCCTACCCCAGCCATTGGCGGCCACCATTCTGCTGTCTCAGTGAATTGGGCTACTCTAGGAAGCTCGGATAAATATTTGTCTTTTTGTGATTGGTTTATGTCACTAGCATCATATCCCCAAGGTTAATCCATGCTTCAGCATGTGTCAAAATTTCCTTCCTTTTGGAGACTCAATATCACATTTTATATGTATATCACATTTTGTTTATACATTCACCCATCAATGGACAGTTGGCTTGCCTCCACCTTTTGGCTATGATGAATAGTAGTGCCACAAACATGAGTATGTAAATATGTCTTTGAGACACTGCTTTCAATTCCCAGAAGTGGAATTGCTGGATTGTATGGCAATTCTACCTTAAATTTTTTTTGAGGAACCCCCATACCATTTGCCATCAAATGGTATGGAACCATGTTACAGTCCCACCAACAGTGAACAAGGGTTATAACTTTTCACATCCTTGTACTAACACTTGTTATTTTCTGTTTCCCTTCGCGAGCACCCCCCATTTCCTTTATTTTAAATAGAAACCATCATGGTGGAAGGGCACAGCAGGGCAGAAGGGAGCCTTCCACATTGTGACAGGGCATGAGCATGCCACTGTGATGTTGGAACATGACATGGCAGGAATAACATGTTCCACAGA
This sequence comes from Geosciurus inauris, assembly GCA_004024805.1. Classification (NCBI taxonomy): domain Eukaryota; kingdom Metazoa; phylum Chordata; class Mammalia; order Rodentia; family Sciuridae; genus Geosciurus; species Geosciurus inauris. The sequence continues at coordinate 61,093 of PVHX01011041.1, read as the reverse complement.
GTTGAAGAATGAACACCAGAAATGCCGAGGTAAGCAAGTGAGCAGGAATTTTTTTTTTTTTTTTTTTTGGTACTAGGGATTGAACTCAGGGGCACTCGACCACTGAACCACATCCCTAGCCCTATTTGGTGTTTTATTTAGAAACAGGGTCTCACTGAGTTGCTCAGCACCTTGCCGTTGCTGAGGCTGGCTTTGAACTTTGATTCTCCTGTGTCAGCCTTCTGAGCCACTGGGATTACAGGCACGTGTCACTGTGCCTGGCTGCGAACAGGAATTTTATTAAAAAGATAAGCGAAAGGAAAAGACTCAGAACTCTTGCCTAGAGTGCCATTTAAGTCTTGCAGCATTCTTTTAAAGGAACTTAAAAAAAAGTTGGTAAGCTCCTCCTCATTGGTTCTTCACTGTTACTAGGGATTTTGTTGCATTTTGTTGATTGATTCTTGGTATTTCAATTGTCCTGGACATGAGCATGGTCCAGATTACACAGTTGCTTTCTGTGAGATGGAAACTTATGCCCTTTCTGAGGAATAGGTACTGTTTTGTAACATGTTGGGCATGTTAAATAGCTGTTCTTTTGCTTGCTCTCTTGTCAACCTTTACTGTCCCTTCCTTGCTCTTTTGTATTTACCACCAAGCTGAGGCAGCCATGGCAGTACTTTCTCACCCAGATTTTTGTGATTGCTCCAAAAAGGTTTTAGACATGTCACTCAGAACAGTAGGAACAAGTTTATTGAAGGGATAGGAAAAAGGAAAAGGGCTGTATGTAGGTCTTTGAGTAACCACTCTCATACAGCCACTTCAGATCTGCCCTGTGAGGGTAGCTTCTTCCCTTGACAGTCAGGAAACAAGGCAATTGGGAAGCTGCCACTGGAAATTTGACTTCAGGAACTCAGTCTTACCCATGCTCGAGGCCCTATCTTTCAATAGCTATAAAGCTAGTGATTAGACACAAGAATTCCACCAGTAAATTTTTTAAAAAATAGTAAACTTGGGGCCTCCACTACTGTTTTCAAGAAATAACAATAGAAAAAATATAGAAATATGATCTCTAATTTCAAGTGAGTGCATTTGATTGCCCAAATCCAACCATAGCAGGACTCTTAGATCAAGGGAATCCAAGCTATGAAAATTTTTAACATTCCAGTATAGTTCACCAGTCAGATAACTATACTGTTAGAACATTTTTTTCAAATGATATGTTGCAAAGTACTTGTGGGTTATAAAATAAGTTGGTTTCATGGGCTATGAAAACAATTGATTTTTAATAAAATGGAATAGAATAGACTGGATTATTGTATCCTATGACATAAAAGAGAATAGTTTGGTAAAGCCTTTTAATTTATTTATTTTTATTTATTTTATTTTACACACACACACACACACACACACAAAGATTATTATACAAAATGATCATATAGACCTTATGGACTAGGATCAGATTTTTTTATTCACTGCACTGCATGGAGGGTAGAATGGATTTTGAACACCAGTCTACAAAGATCCAACATTAACCCTGTGAACATGAAATTACATCCAAACTAACTACTGGTTTTCTATGGCTGCTGTGACCAAGTCTCAAATTTTGTGGCTTAAAAGAATGTATTGGAAACATCCAAGTCTATTTTTAAAAACTTTTTCTTTGAATGTAGTGTTTGCCTTCTGCAAATCAGCCCTGACTGGACAATATTATAATCTTGTAAGTATAGTCAACTAAGAAAATCAAAGGAAATAATTAACAAAAAAAGCAACTTGGAGAATGGAAGAAAATGTATATTGAATAAGAGTTAAAATCCAAAGATATAAGGAATTCATGCAAGTCAATAGTAAACAACAATGAAAACAAAAACAGAAACAAAAGAAACAGATTTTTAAAATGTACAAAGGACCTGAGGTACATATCTCAAAGGAAGACATAATAATGACCAACTGATACATAAAAAAATGCTCAACATCACAAATTATCTATCACTAATCATCACCTCAAAACTTTTTAGTGTGACTATCAAAAAATCAAATAAAAATTATGGTGAGAATGTGAAGAAAAGGGAACCCAATACACTGTTGGTGTAGTTATGGAAACAGTATGGGGGCTTTTCAAGAAATGAAAAATATACTGTATAATCATTGAATCCCACTTTTGAGTATATATGCAAAGAAAATGAGATGTAGATTGAAGAGATAGCTGCACATCCATGCTTATTTTGACCTTATTTACAATAGCCACAGATGGAAGCTACCTAAGAATACATCAACAGATGATAAATAAAGAAAATGTGCATACACACAATGGAATATTATTTGGCCTTAAAAAATAAGGAATACTTTCATTTGCAACAACATGGGTGAAATTAGAGGACATTATGCAAAATAAAAGCCTAGAAACAGAAAGACAAATACTGCATGATTTCACTGATATATGGAATATGGAAAAAAAATTGAACTCATAAGAACAGAGAGTAAAAAGAAAGGTAGTTGCTAGAGGTTGGGGTGGTGGAGTTGGGGAGACAGTAGTCAGAGGATACAAACTTGCAGTTATAATATGAATAAGTTCTGGAGTTCTGGACACATACTGTACAGCATGTTGACTGTAGTTAATAATAATGTGTTGTATAATTGAATTTACTGGGAAAAGAACTTAAGTGTTCTTACCACAAAAAACCTTAAAAGCAGAGTTTTAAAAACATAGGTAGCTCCAAGTACAAGAATACATAATTTTATATGTAGGGCATATCTGAAAAATATTTAACTATTGGCATGCAGGGGTAATGGATATGGTAATTAGCTTGAAATTATTTTACAAGGTATGCATATATTAAAAAAACATTGTACACCTGGGAAATACTCAATTCTAATTTGTCAATTATTTTTCCATAGAGCTGAAAAAAATTCCATTTACAAATCCTGGATGGGATTGGGCCTGAGGTAACAATGAGGTGTGGTTCTTCTCAGAGATGCAAAATCTTCCACTTTGGAGCAACTCTGAGTGACTACAGAGTTTGTGGATGTGACACTGTACTCTTATTGGTCTTCATTCCTTTGTTGAGTATCTAAAACCCCAACTGTTAGTTACGAGCCATTAAAAATAGGTACTGTGTATGATATATTTGTTTGAATATAGTTGGAATACATATTTTCAATTTTGGAGTGATAATCTTTGTATTCTTTAGACTTTGAGAACCTTAAAAAGCAGAGTTTTAAAAGCACAAGTGGCTCTAAATGCAAGGGTACATACATATGTAATTTCACATATAAGGAAAATATGAAAAATATTTAACTGCTAGTATGACCCAGGCATTGACTGGAACAGAGAGAATGGATGATGGTCATAAACACCCCAGGCAGCCAGGCTGGCACCTCCAAGCTGGCTGTCAGCCTACGTTTATTAATGATATGTTGCTTGCTCAGAAAGAATTGTTTGCTTTACAAATACAAAAAAGTAAAATAAACTTAAAAACCTAAAGTATTTTGGCTATCTGAAAGCAAAAAAACGGAAAGCCAAGGGGTGAATTGGCTGCGTGACATGCACATCTAAGGTCTTAGGTACGTTTAAAGGCACAGAGGCAAAGCAGATGCCTCCATTATCCTCCACAAGGGGGCACTGAACTTGTGATAGTTAACTTCTCTTTTTGCAGCATTTCAGGTCACTCCCATTTGTCATTATCCAGATTGACCATCTGTATGTTAACCACGTATTGGTTAAATAAATACCTTCAATCTTTAGGAAATTTCAGAGCATTTTTCATTTCCTGACACAGAATGTCCCCTGTTCCCTTTCCTTTCCAGAGGGCAGAGGGAACAATAAATGAGAAATAGCTCCTATGACAGAAAAAAATGTGTTTGAGCTCAGATTCATTATGGCAGATGGAAGCCAAGTCACAGTGACCATTTAACACATCATGCAATTTAGTGATAAAAGCAGGGTCTGTTTTTCAGCTTTGGTTTCTTAATTAGGTACAGGCTCACCACTTCATGCAATGTTTTTCTCATCAGCCAAGTATACAGATTTGCTTTGTGGAGTTGTATTTAGTCTCTACATTCTATAAAATACTTGGCCTGAAATTCTTGCCGAGGGGAAACATTTCTAGCAGTAAGTGAATTAAGCCTTAGTGATCTAATGTTAATGCCTTTAACTCATCAGCACTGAAGAATGCTTAAAAGAGTTAATGTATGTATGAAGAACAGTGCCTGGCATATTAGTAAGTGCTATGAAAGTAATCACTACTATGCTGTTCAAAAGTGACTATCAGAAACACTTCCCATTCCTCATTCTAGTCTTGGAATCCAAGAGCCACATGGTTAAAGAGATAGGATCACCTATAATCTCAGAAAAATCTTTTAAACTTGTGTTTGTTCTTGAAAGAAATATCAAAACCCACCAAGATTTATCTATTAACTGCTAATCTCCCAAGTAGTTGAAACAAGAGAATCAGTACAGCCTTAGGGTTTAAACCTAAAACCAGAGATTAATGTCAAATGCTTTTTTTTTTTAATCTAGGTATTTTTCCTTAGGCTAAATTATCAGCCTTGGGGCTGTTAGAAAGCAATTTAAATATAGAAAAGTATATTTAAGAATTTCACAAATAGAAATGTCTGGCAAATTTTGATAGATTACTTCAACTCCCTTGAGAACATCTGAATAAAATGATATTCATAACTTTTTTTTACTAAGTGATAGTAACAGCAATAACAATGGCTAATGTCTACTGAACCCTTAGTTTTGTGTCGGATGCTATGCTAAGTACTTTAAATCTGTTGTATTATGTAAACCTCACAACTACCTCCTGAAGTAGATATGGGTTTTATAAATACTAAACACAGAGAGGTCAACTAAATAAATAGAAATGTTACTTTTGGCGTGTTGATAGAGCAGGCTTCAAACTCAGGCCATCTGACAGGGTCCCTTAGAACTTCTGTATATCAGGTATTCCTGCATCTATGGAGCTCAACACATATGAATTAAGCAACTCCCCACTTTGGTAGTGTGACTGACTCAGTGGCTCATATGACTAGATCATGTGTGAAACCTGCATACTAGAATCAGAATTGGTAGTTGGTAGGTTAATATCAGAATCCATGGGTGAGGAAGAATCATGGGAAATGATAATGCATCCAACCAGATTCTTTTGGTGTCCTTGAGGATAAGTTACATTAGATTTTAAAATTAATTTTTGACCTAGTAAAGTAATAACTATTGGTAATATCATTTTTCCTTAAACATAAAACTTCAAGTATTATACTCCTACATATAAATATAAGAAATTTTAATAATCACTTCTAAAGGAGGTTACAACTTCCTTTATAATGTGTTAAATTATCCTAAGCATTTAAAAACATTATTAATAAATTCCTTTTTAAGAATTTTGACAAAACCCACATCCTTAAATAACTCTCAAAGCCTAATGAAATAAAATATAGATGTAACAAATTTTGAGTTCTTTCCATACAGCAGTAGTACTCATAAACTTAAAATTTTTACATATTGCCAAAAAATATTAGACAAATCAATTAATTGTATATTTTCAAAATTAGAAAATTCAAGTAAATCAAGTATTTATTTTCAAAATTAGAATGCACAATATGAAGACTAATAGGTCAAACTGTCATAATAATAATAAATAAAATAAAAATGAACTATACACAGATTATTGTCATTGAAGATATCATAATAATATCTAACTTTAACACCTCTGGTCTTAATTCTAAATTTCATCAATTTTAAAGGCATTTATTCATAGCAAAAAATTTTTACCATTTCAAAGATTTAGAATTGCCTTCCCAAAGGGATTTGGAATTATTTTCTCAGCCAGATAAGGTTCATATTTACCCAAGATTTTGGAGGGCTATGAAATCTGGAGCTAAAGAAACCTAGATGGTTTTATTTGTTTCCTTTTGTTTTGCGTGATGTGTTTCCAGGTGATCAATATGCAGTACAATACTCTGTCAATGCTGGGCAGCAACAGTGAGCCATTCAGTCCCTGGAATAAGCAGCCCATTCCCTACAGAGTACTGCAGGTGGGTTAGAAATATCAAATACATTTCCCATTTGTGATATTTTTCACCTTTCATTGGGTTAGTTAGGTTACAATTCTATTGTTAGTCAAGGAGCCTTTGTATAACTATAATATGAGAAGCCAGACCAAGAAGCCATGAGAAATGAAAGCACACAGCAATATGAACATAGGCAAAAATATTAAATTTGGAAAGCTAAATTTAGCAATATATAAAAGGTTAACCCATCATGGCCAAGTGGATTTATTCTAGGAATTCAGGGTTGGTTTAACAGCTAAAAATCACTTAATTTCCATGTTTAGAATTTGAGAATGATATCTATTCCTCTTCTGGCTCTTTCAAGATACTGATTCAATATTTGGACAAAATTATGGACAAAATTATAAAGAAAATACATCTTGGGGCTGCTGGGTTGTAGCTCAGAGGTAAAGTGCTTGCCTTGCATGTGTGAGGTTCAATCCTCAGCACCACATTAAAAAAAAAAAAAAAAAGAATACGAGCAAAAATAAATCTGGTGAGAATGTAGGGAAAAAGGAACACTCATACATTGCTAGTGGGACTGCAACCACTCTGAAAGCAGTATGGAAATTCTTCAGAAAACTTTGAATGGAACCATCAAAGTTTGACCCAGTTATCCCACTCCTAGTTTTATCTAAAGGACTTAAAATCATCATACTACAGTGATGTAGCCATATCAATATTTATAGCAGCTCAATTCACAATAGCTAAACTATGGAACCAACCTAGGTGCCCTTCAACAGACGAATGGGTACAGCAGTTGTGGTATATATACACAATATTACTCTGCCATAAAGAATGAAATTGTGGCATTTGCCGGTAAATGGATGAAATTGGACAATATCATGCAAAGCGAAATAAGCCAATTCCCAAAGAACCAATGGCCAAATATTTTCTCTGATATGCAGATACTAATTCACAATAAGGGGTGGGTGAGAATAGAGTTATTTTGGATTAGACAGAGGGGAGTGAAGGAAGGTGAGGCAGTATAGGGCTAGGAAGGATAGTAGAATGAATCAGACATTATTACCTTATCTGCATATATGATTACACAATCTATGGAACTCTTCATGTGCAACCAGAAGAATGAAAAGTTATACTCCATTTATGTATGGAGTGTCAAAATGCATTCTACTGTCATGTATAACTAATTAGAATAAATAAAAAAAGAACAGAAAAAAACAGCAAAACAATATTTTGCTCAACTTGGTCCAAATGAACCCCACTGTATAACTATCACTAATAAAAACATTGAAAACAATTGAAAAAAATCAATTTAATGTACTATTTTAGAGGAATAAAGGACAAAAAAACCACATGATGTTCTCAAAAACCATAGCAAATGCATTTGACAAAACCCAACAGTATTCATAATAAAAACTCATAGTTAGAAGGAAACTTTCACCATCTGATAAAGGGAATTTATCAAAAACCTACAACTACCATCATGTTTTATAGTGAAAAACTGAAACACACAGATTGGAAAGGAGAAAGTAAAAGACTCTTGATTACAAGATATTAAACTCACACTAAGAAATTGAAAAGATAAGTCATACCCTGGGAAAAATGTTTGCCAATTATATATCAGATGAAAGGCTGTATATAGACAAAATAAAAAAACTCTTACAACTCAATAAAAGTAAGACAACTAAACTTACAAATAAGCAACATCAGAAGAGGTTCTAATAAGTGCCATGTAAAGGAGCTGCCATCACCAAGGTAATAATTACCAGGATCAGCAGACACTGGTGAGAACACCTCTAGGAGCTTCATAAGGACCTGCTGTTAGTGTGAGGAGCCACCAAATGGGGAGTGTCTTGAGAGGTTGCTAGGAGAGGCTGAGTGGCCAATGCAAGTTATCTTTGGGAATAGCAGCAATTGAGAAAAGCAGATGGTATTGGGTGTGCATATGTGGGTGGGAATACCTGATTGCTCAAACCACCCCAACCTTCTGTCATCTCCACCATGAGTCATCCTCAAGGGAAAAGGGGTATATGTGGTGTGGTGGAAAGAGGAATATTGGTATTTTAATGTACATTTCACTGATGTAAAGAATAGCAACTTCCTGCCTTGATACCAAATATGATCTCAAGCCCAGGACCTCTGAATAGATATATTAGGTGTATAGAAACAAAACAAAAAAAAACCTCAAAATGCAAAACCAAATTCCCTATAAATTTATGTGAGAGAAGTCTAGAATCTTTATAGAATCAGCAAAATTTTAGAAGAAATAAATTAAACATCATTGTTTTTTTTAAATTTCCATTTATTCTTTATGATAGTCTTATGGGATAAGTATTATTTTGTAAATTAGAAAATTAAGACTCAAGTGCATAGATTAATGTATCTAGGATTCTATAAGAAGCAAAACAGTAACTCGGACTTGATACCCTGACTTCAAATCCAGTGCTTCCACTCGTCAAGATCTCATCTTCCACTCAGCAAGTAGGAATCAAGAACAAGCATTTTATGTTACATAGCAACATAAAGTTTGGAGATAGTGCTTTGAGTCCTGGCATGACATACAGTGTCACCTAGTAAGAATGGGCCATCTGGGACTCTTTGCTGTGCTCATAGATAAGACATGCTATTTATGTTTTAGACTAGTCTCTTCTGTGCTCCAACTGTTCATCCCTCCCTCCCTCCTAACCCCAGGAGACCTCTGGTGTTTTTACCGTCATCATAGTTTTGACTTTCCAGAATATCATTTGATTGGAATCTACAGTATGCAGTCTTCTCTCACTTCATTCACTTTGTAATACACATTTAAGTTTTCTCTCTGGTTTTTCATGGCCCGATATCTCATTTCTTTTTAGTGATGAATAATATTCTATTATCTGGTATTCCATAGTTTGCTTTCCTGTTTATCTACTGAAGGACATCTTGGTTTGGGTACAAGTCTTGGCAATTTATTTTATAAATAAAGCTGCTGTAGATATACATGTGTAACCTTTTGTGTGGACATAGGATTTAAGTCCTTTGGGTAAATATCAAGGATCTAGATTACTGGGTTGTATGGTAAGCATATGCTTAGTTTTGTGAGAAACCACCACACCGTTTTCCAAAGTGTCTGTGTCAGTTTGCATTCGAGGTGTCAACCAATGAAAATCCAGTTGCTCTACAGACTCTCCAGCTTGTGTGGTGTCCAGTGTTCTGTATTTTGGCCCTTCTAATAGGTATGTAGGGCTATCTTATGGTTTTAATTTTTATTTCCATGATGACATATAATGTGGAGCATCTTTTCATGTGTTTATTTGCTATCTGTTTATCTTCTTTGGTGAGAAGTTTGTTAAGTTCTATGACTCATCTTGAATCAGATTGTTTCTTTTAGTGTTGAGTTACAAGAGTTCTTTGTATATTTTGGACAACAGTCCCCTATCAGAAGTCTTTTAAAAAGCTATTCTCCCAGTCTGTGGCTTATCTTGTTAGAGAACTTTTGAGTTAAATAATTTATAGCATTTTCTTCATTTTAGGACTTCCTAAGTCTTCAGACTGTGATTTATGGTGTATTACACCAGTCCGTGTCTATTGAAGTTCCCATAACAAAATATCTTAGGCAAGGTAATTTATAAACAACAGAAGTTTATTGCTCACAGTTCGAGAGGCTGGGAAGTCCAAGCTCAATGCACCAGCAAATGCATTGTGGGGTGGGGGCTGCTTTCTGCTTTCAGGATGGCATCTTCCTGCTGCACATTCAGCACATGGCAGCTTCCTTCAACTTTTTCTGTAAGGGCATGAATCCCATTTGTGAGGGTGGAGACCTTATGACTTAATTACTTCCCCAAAGGCCTCACCTCTTAATACTGTCACTTTGGATATTAGGTTACAACATACTAATTTCATGGAACACCACTAGTCAGATCATAGCAACATCTTTTTCAGAGAGGATCAATGCTGGTAGAATAGAAAAAGAGTTGCTTTGAGAATTAGGAAGTGGATCTTAGAAAATATTTGATATTGGCCCTTCAACTTCTTTATAAAATGAGCCAACCATCCACATAAAATTTCACTGAAGTTGTTGAAAGGGTCAAATAGGACCAAGTTTGTAAAAGTATTTAAAATCAGTAAAGATTTATAGCTATTTAGGGCACTGCACTTAAATCCCAATAAGCAGTGTGCCACGTGAATCAGGTAAAGACAATAGCTTTAGTGTTTGGATTTAGAAATTGGTATAGCAAGAAATTAAAAGATGTTACCTAGTTGCTAAGTTGGAATCAAAATATAGCTGTTCTCACTCTTTACTCATCTGTTATATTTTGCTTCCTTGGAATGCAAATGTGGACTCCCATAACTTTGCTTACTTGTGTCTGCAGCAAGTGCTGACATAATTTCTATGTTGGCTTCACAACCACATATTATAGTAGATACATCCATTGTTGTATTGCAGCTAATTCAGCAAAAGTCCCTGGACTTCTGTGGTGAGGAACAGGATGCAAAGGATGCAAAGGTTTGCCTCCGTCTGGGAGGCAAACCCCCAATTTATTTCACTATTGTGTTCTGATCTGTTAGCTTTTCCAGTTAACTACCCTGAAGGGAAAAGATCACCCAGATATCCAGGAGCTAGAAGGAAGCTGGCCTGTTTTATTATCTATCACCATGCCTGGTATGACTGACTGTGTGTGTGTGTGTCCCCAAATTGTCAATCCTTCCTAAGACACAAGTTTTGAATTGATTTGGTTTTTAGGCTTCAGAAGAGTAAAGCAAGTGACACCAAGTGACATATTGTGAGGTGGAAAGTATATAAATGCCTATTTTGAGAATGGACATTATTGGGTTAAAAAATGAAATGCGTGCTTGGAGTGAATGCTCTTCAGTTCCTTTTCCTTTAACAAAAGAGAGATGGCATCTAATCCAAATTGATACAATTTCAGAAATAACCATGGTTACTAAAATGGATGCACTTTATACTCATCAAGAGAGCATTATGACAACAGTTGGTCTTTTCACAATAGCAGACCTCTTCATGCCAGCTGAGAATGGGAGAGTCAGCTCATGTTTGTAAGCAACAAATTTCAGCCACGGACTTTCCATTTAAATTAAATGACAAGAGGGATGTTGAAATCTGGTGAACGCAAGCTTGAATGAGGAAACAATCTGATGAAATCATGGTACAAGTGGTTTGAGAAGTAGATGACACACTTTTTGTTAGTGCCTTTACTAGGTGCAAATTGGATTTAAGTAATGGAGCAATAGCACTAATTCCAGATGTCAAGATAGTAACGAAAATCTGAAGTTTTATTAACTGGGTTGCTATCTACCTTTACCACAAAATTTTGATTTTGGAGATGTCCACAAGGCACGAATACATTTTTTTTTTTTTTTTGGTACCAGGGATTGAACTCAGGGGTACTCAAGCACTGAGACACATCCCCAGGTCTATTTTGTGTTTTCTGTAGAGACAGGGTCTCACTGAGTTGTTTAGCACCTTGCTGTTGCTGAGGCTGGCTTTGAACTTGTGATTCTCCTGTCTCAGCCTCCCAAAGGATTACATGGGTATGCTGCCATGCCTGGCTAGGCACAAATACATTTTATAAATTCATTCCACATTTTGGCAATATAGATGGTTGATTTGTACATTTGTCCTACTTTTAGAAGAGGAGGATGCACCTTCCTCTAAATATTCACCACATTTATACTTGAGATTGATATGAGCAGAGTGATGTTTCTAGAAGTCATCAGAAACAGGACTCCTGGGTTTTGAAAGCTTATCTGCTATTGATGGTATCTTGCTCAAAAATTCATAACCCGTCTGCCTATTTTCCTTTATCTACATCACTTTGCTATAAAATCAGAATAGTTGAAAATCATACATAATATTGACTGAAGTATGAATAAATAAAATAATTCACGTAGCACTTAAAATAATTTCTTTCAATAGGATGCAGGCACTAGGTAATGCTTGATTTTTTTTTTTGTCTTTACTCAGTAACTTTTCAGCATATATTTATCAACTGTCAACTATGTGACAGGTAATTTGAAAATCCCTTCCTATTTAATTTTAGGGAGGTCTTCTAACAGATCGTAAGTGGATATATTTTAAATAGTGATCAAAATGCACACACTATGAATATTTAGGTTGAATCTCATGTAATTACTATATTTGATCACTTTTTGTACTGGTAAAAATAGTAATTTTATAAATTTTGGCATATACATATATATATCCAACTGAAGCTAAACAAAATTTTACATTCATAGGCATGGCTTTATTCTATATTGTGTTCATCACTTCTATTATTTTCATAGTGATATAAAATGAGACTGAGTTAGCTATTGCTGTACAAACAATTAGAGAATCTTAATGGCATATAACAATGATCACATACGTATGCTCTAGATGGACTGATCTTCTTCATGTGTCTTTGTCTCCTTGGGCAGCAGACTCCCTGGTGCATGTTCTTGTCATGGTGGTATTAGAGGAACAAGAGGGCAAACAAAACAGGCAAGCCTTCTTAAGGCCTAGATATGGAGCTGGCACAACATCACTACAATACCCATTCCATTAGCTACAACAAGTCAGACACAGATACAGGGAGGAAGTAAAGAATGGGGCCAATAACACAACCTATGTAACAGCTGAATAGTAATAATCAATGTCTTATCTCTCTGTCACTGAAGGTTGCAAGAAAAGTGATTTTCTGTGAGGAAAGGGAATCATCATTCTTACCATAAAATTTCCATAAAATCAAACACACATCAAACTTTCTACATTTCACACACTCTTCTAAAAGGTTTGTATTTGCTTTTTTTTCAATAGCTCTGCAAGGTAGTCATTATCACTACCCTCCATTTGTGGCTAGAGAAACTGAGGCACACAGATTTTAGTTAAAATGCTAATTGTTTTCTAGGAAATCAAGACTGCGCAGCTGAGCTTCAGACAGATACACTGGCACAGACTCAAGTGTTGGCAGATGTGATCTTCACTGACTTCTTATCATGGCACTTGTGTACCTTCTAAGTCACAGAGAGATGAAAATACTCTGCAATGGGTTGGCTATACTAGTGAGGTTCTGCTGCTCTCCATTTTAGTGCCTTAATTGATCAGGTATTGTTCTAGAATGTTTAGCTCTTTTTTTTGCTTGGAATTGAGGGAGTCAGAACCACCATTCACTATGTTCTTTTCCATCTTAGTGATTGTTTTGTTTATCCAGTATATGTTTGCTTTTAGAACACTGGAAGGATTTCAATTAAATATCTTGTCAAAAAATTTTGTATGTCTTTTACATCCAATAAATCAAAAAACCTACTGGTCATATCTGCAATAGAAAACTATTTTTTCTATAGAAAATACTAAATTCCTCCTTGGCTGAAGGAGTACACTGGTCCAGAGAGGCCCAGAGCCTAAAGAGTCAGGGAAGAGTAGAAAAGAGAATACATTTCTAAAGCAAGCATTTCATTTTCATCTAGGAAAGAAACCACAGGTTAAGCTTGGTCTAGCATGAAATTACTCTCAATATTTTATTAAATGAAAAATAAAGGCCTCAAAGGACTGTAGTATAATGCATTCGTTAATATATTTTATTTTGGATAAATCTTTATATATTATTAATGCCTATAGGATTTGAATAGTCCTTAAATTTAGTACTGGATATGTTCCCCCAGTTTTTGACTAAATTATTTTCTTCCTTCACATTCCATGTATTAAAAGTTTCTTGCAATACTGATTAAAGCATAGCTTTTATGTATTGTATTCATTTCTAGGCACTTAAGAATTGCTTATACATTCAAGAATTAGGAAGGCACTCCCTGATTTGTTTGGTAGTAGGCAAGTTGTCCAGCAAGCACTGCATGCCATGAGCTGAGCTGGCTGCTAGTGCTACTGATAAACAAGACTCAGATCTCCTCATTTCCAGGGCAGCATTTCAGTGCTGTAATGGTTAATTTGAATTGTCCACTTGATTGGATTAATAGATGCCAAAGATTAAGAGGCTTCTGGGTGTGTCAATGAGGGTGGGTCTAGGAATGATTAGCATGTGGGATAGCCAACTGGAGACCCTCCGTAAGTATGGGCAGCATGTCCAATAGGATGATGGCTTGGATGGAATAAAAGTTGGAAAAAAAGAAAGTAGCAGCAAATGGAAGCTCGATTCTTCTTGAATGGATTCTTCTGTGCTGCTGTGATTGCCTGAGGATATTAGACTCTCTCTCCTTCACTTTTCCAAAGCAGACTCTGCCAGTGATTCTGGAGTAGACAAAGGGGAAGGAAGGGAAAGGAGCATGGATGGGAATAGGAAAGACAGTAGAATGAATCAGACAGAACTTTCCTGTGTGCATGTATGAATACATGACAAATGGAACTCCTCATGTACAACTACAAGAATGGATCCTAATTAGAGTAAGTTATACTCCATGTATGTATAATATGTTAAAATACACTGTACTGTCAAGTATATCTGAAAATAATAAATAAAAAAAGGAAGGCCATGACATTTTAGAACAGTCATATAGCCCAAGACCTTTTGTTTTTTCGGACTTTTCCTAAATTATAAAGGTGTGCCACTCACTAGACATGTTTTAAAAATGTATTTGATCATGCTATTCTTTGGAGAAGTTGTTCCTGTCTAGATTTTTTTTTTCCATCTCATCTTCAACAGCAGTGATATTAACTGAATAACAAACTAGTGTTTGGCTAGACGGTGGGGATGGTGTCTGTCTCATTCATCAAAGACCTCTGACACTTAGCTGGGGGTCTGGACAGCAGAAGGAGCAAGAGAAAGACTGAGTGTAGCTGGGCATAACCTTGCCTTCTCTTCAGCACTGGTTTGCTTTGGCAAAACATCCATTTTTAAAAAATAAGAACTATTTATTGAGCTCCTATTTAGGCTCAGACATGAGCTCCTATTTAGGCTCAGACATATTCTAGGCATTAGAGATAAAACAGGGAGCAAGAGCCATTATTTCTGACTTCCTGGAGATTTTCCTGTGGAGTGAGGAAGAGGGGAAGGCAACCATCACTAGCAAGTGAAGTACATGTAAAAAAATACTTTCAAATTCTGATCTATGCTGAGGAGAAACTAAAGGGGCTGAGATGGGAATCCTGGACAGGGGAAAATTGAGGGTCATCATTGCTGGTGATTCGCCATCAGGAATCTGTGAATGAGGTCACCTCCTCATCTTCAGATAGGAAATCCTATAAAAGAGTTGCTTTAAAAAGTGATGTATGAAACAATGGATCATGCACAGTGAAGTTCTCCTTGACATTTCTTTCTATCTCCAAGGGAGAGCCCTGGTTTTCCTGTGAGGGAGCAATGCATTCTGAGGCCCTGTGGAGCTGACAGAAAGCTTTTCTTCAATTTAAATGACTTATGGTACAGAGATAATGCCTTCTGTGGAAATGTTCCTGAAGGTTCAATTATTAAAAGAAAAATTACTTTCAGCTAGAACATGCTATGTTTTTAGTTTTTAATATTGTTTGTGTTTCATATTAAACTAGTATTACATAGATACTCTTGTAAGGATCATATAAAAACAGAATTAACATGTTTAATTCTTATTTCCTAGGGTTATGAGCAATTTGGTTTAGGTTAACTAGTGTGCTAGACGCAGAGAAACTATTTAAAAATATTTTTTTATTGTTGATTGCTATGATGCCTGAGGACCTTGAACAATGAAACCAAAGTGCTGTACCCCAGACACAGCATGAGTGGATAAACTCTTAGTAAGGTGCATTTTTACAAATTCTCTAAGAGAGTTTTTCAAACAAGCATGTGTGCATTCACATGCTGTTTTTCAGAAATATCTGTATTACCTGAAAAAAGCAGAGAATTTAGAGTATAATTTAAGACTTAAAAAAATAGATGGACTGATTTTATAAACCTTTTTGTTCTAGAAGGATTTCAGCATTTTCCTTACAATGACTGCCATTGGGTTATGCTAATGACTGATCACATGGTGTCCTGTCTACTGGGCATGTCCACTGACATTCAGCCTGGCTGACAGGACAGTGCAAGATGTGTTGGCTTTTCCATAGATAGAAAAAGGGAAGGATAGAAATGGGAGATGCAAGTAAACATCCTGACAATGATTCTTATTTTCTCCCTCCTTCCCTCTTTCTCATTTTCTCTATTCATTCCTTTCCTCACTTCTGCAAAAGCATGGCTGACCTATGTACTTCTGACACGCCTTGGAGTAGGAGAGGATTCAAGTGATGAGACAGCCAATCAGTCTTAGCAACTTGCTCTGATTTTGTCACCGTACTAGCACAACAGTATTCTTCCTGAAAGGTGAGCTGTAGGTCCCAGTGGCCAGGCAGATTGACACCAACATTCTGGCCAGTCTCAGCTTAAAGCAGCTCTCAGCAGACTGGGCCTGAGTCCATGATAAATTTTTGTTTCTTTGGAAACATAAAGCCGAGGACTGGCTTCTGAGAATTTTTATTCCTCAAGTGGGTTATCCGATAGCAAACACTTTCCTATATTATCTAAAGCAAACTCTTCTTCCTCCTAGCCCTTTCCCTGTTCAGACATAAAACCCAGGAAATTGTAGGGATATGTTGGCTAATAGAGTTTCTCAAACTTTAAGTTTCTCAAACATGTGACCTGGCAGTGAACATTCCACTTCAGTTAGTCTGTAGTGAGGCCCAAGGTCCTGCAGTTCTAACAAGCTCCACAGTTATGTTGATGCTGAGACTACCAGCTCAGGACCACATTCTGAAAAACAAGGGACTGTCATATTTGAATACTATCTTGAGAAAAGACTCTAGATTGTGTATTCTTATTTTTTAAGGATGTTTACTTTTGCCAGATCCAATTTGAAAATGAGTCCTTAAGTGATGTTGAGTAGGATGCCCAGTGCGGCTTGTGTATTAGCTTTGAAGATAACAAACTGAACACAAATGGATAATCTACTCACAAGTAAAGTCTTCCTATAGGCTGAAGTTGCTCACTGCCTTGATAAATCCTGCCTTTTTGACAGTTAAAGCATGTAGAACCATGAGCAAAACATAGTTACCATAGAAGAAATTGCAGAGGCCATTCTGATTAATGGGATACCCAGAGCTGAGAGAAGAAGACACTTTCGGTGTCTGCCAAAGATATTTTGCAAACCTAAATAACAAATGGACTCCTTTCACCCTCAGTTTCTACAGTCACGAATTGCAAATGTGAGAGGATGGTGCTTTTCCAACATGATTTGAATGATAGGTGAAGTTCTTTATTGAGATTGTACAAACATGGGAATTATGGCTTACAAACAACAAATTTCATTATGGTCATGTTGCAATCGGATGGATCTAGGTGAAAGTGTAAAAATTGGACTGTGAATCATAATAGTAGTACTTACTATGTGACAAATAATTCATTCTTATCAGGTAGTAATATATTTACTTTCCCAAACAATACTAGGAAGAAAGTATTATAGTTATCCCTGCTTTGTGGTTAGAAAAATAAATATGATAAGTAACTTCACACTGCATTGAACTAAGCACAGGGACCTTGTGTGGTGAGACATTGCAAGTTGGGGGCCTGCAGATGTGTTTGACTTGAACTTCCTGGAGACTTTTGGAAAGTCAAGTTAGTTTTTAACAAGCATAGCTGTTCCCCCACTTCTTTTGAACATAAAAACAAGATCATTTGGTGCTTTAGTCTCACAATTCCACATAGCCAGCATCAGCCTAACCAGAATTGCAACTATGCCCTTGGAAGGGCTATAAGCGCTTCATCTCAACAAGGTCCTTTCACTTATGTTTATTATTTCCTGGCTCTTGTAACATTTGAGTTTGAGACCCTGTGCCCTATCATCATCAAGGATCTTGATATAACTAGAAGCTACCACCCTTAGGTAGTATTTTATTGAATGTTTGTAGGACTGGGAAGTTAATGTGCTGGGTTCCACAGGGCCTCCACTCTAATGACAAATAGCCTGGCTCTCAAGATTTATTTCTGCTGCCATCACAGGCAGAAGTATTTTCAGAGTTTTAGAAGTATGGTACTTACTATTATGTACCAACCAAGAACATGGGCAAGTAACAGTACTGGCTGAAGTGCAGAGCTCCGCACTGCTGTGGCCGGAATACTGCTTCAGTGGTGCCCCATCTGGCCGGTCCTTTTCTTCTCAGATTTGCCATTTTCCCTGTATTTTGAGTTTTACAATAATTCATGCAATCAGAAGTAGAAGTGCTGAGTGAATTTCAAGCATATGTATTTTAAAAGTCTCTGATTCTATACATAGAGAGTGAGGTATGTAGGATTATTTTACTTTCCAGATGTTTTATCTTTTAAATAAGAACTGGATTATTTCCTGTTATTTGAATAAAGGCATTTTCAAACTCACTTTACACATGTCTGACTCTTTCTACAGTGTGTATGTGTGTATGTGTGTGTGTGTGTGTGTGTGTGTGTAGGAAGATCTATTCTGAGGAACTTGGATTTGACTCAAAGCAAAACTTTATTTTCTGGCCTGGGTGAGCAGGAGAGGACAAGTGAATGTGGATAAGGCAGGTGAACATGTTTTTAATTAGCCTGAAATACTAGCTGGCATAGATTTCATTCACATCCAAGCAAACACGTAAGCTTAGGAGAAAGCTTGTTATTATTCCTGAGGCACTGCAGGGTCCTTGGCCTCTAAGGAGGTGGCATCTGCTATAAATCTTTGTGTTCCCTGACTTCTGTAAGCTCCTAGCAAAGCCCTCCTGCTTTCTACTGTGAAATAGTTTCACAGAATGTGATTCTGAACTATCTATCCCCAAGAAGTGTCAAGGCCTTAACCAGCCCACTCAGCCTCTTCAGGGGATGCTGGGCCTGTCCTGGACACTAGTATCAGAGACAATGGAAGCATCTACCATTGGCAGACAGCACAGAAGGCAAGGAGTAAGAAAGAAGCAGCTGGGGAAAGGTGGGTGGGTGGAGAGAAGTAGTTGAGGCAGAAGAAATAAGCAAGAGAAGAGGGGCTGAGCCACCTTTGGAGAAAGGAATATGATTATAAGAGCAAACTTGACTGAGATTTTACTATAGGGAAGGCACTATGATTTACTATTTTTATTCTCATTCTCCAGAGAAGGTAGTATAAAGAAGGCTAGCAAGGTTAAGTAATTGCCTAATGTCACAGTTAGCAATTTGTGGAGTTAGGATTTAAACCCAGGTAATCTGCCCACATTTCTACATTTCTCTCATAGGGTGGTTATAAAACAGGGGAAATAAAATCACAAAGCTGAGGATGAGCTGGTAAGAAGAGAGGAAAACTGAAAAGGAAAGTGGAGAGGTCACCAGCCTATTGAATCACATCCCAGGTGAAGGCCCTCTGACACTTGAAGTCACAGGACCTGGGACTCTGCTCTTGCTCCATTGCTAGTTAATATGACTTTAAGCCTCAGCTTTCTTTCCTACAAAATTTGAGTGATAACCTGAGTATGTCCTTGTAAAGATAAAGTGATATCAGTTAGGACACACTTTGGGCATTATTGGATTCTTCTTGTGTGACAGGGCTCCAGATGTTGAGGCTCACTTTCTATTAACACATCAGGTAGGAAGCTGAATTCAGCCATTGCACCTGTGTGCACAGTAAGCCACCTTCCTTCTGCAATGTGATTTCCTTTATGTCCCTACATCCCTGTTGGGGAGAGCTGTCATCTTTATGTGGCTCTTGCTGCTCTGTTAATTTTTCCAAGTGTCTAAAGGAGCAGCACATTTTCTCCTTTTCACAGGATCAGTGATCCCAAGATCCTCC
This sequence comes from Geosciurus inauris, assembly GCA_004024805.1. NCBI lineage: Eukaryota > Metazoa > Chordata > Mammalia > Rodentia > Sciuridae > Geosciurus > Geosciurus inauris. The sequence continues at coordinate 41,404 of PVHX01011041.1, read as the reverse complement.
TGAGCCTATAATATTGACCATCCTGTTAGTTATTGCCACTGCTAAGCAGTATCAGTGGCAAAAGTCACTGCAATGAACTCAACAGCCACTTGCACTCTCAAAAACAACATTTTCTCTATCTTGTCATAGCAGATCATTTGCTCAAAATCAAACAATTGATTCTTTTCTTTTCTTTCCAGTGACTGATAGCACCTCAGAGTTTAATGATCCTGGTTTTCACTGTCCCTGGTGCTACTTAGACATGCTTTCTAATTGGATGAAGTGGATAGAGTAGTGTGCTAGTTATCTTTCCTTCTCTGTAACTGAAAAGCTGACAAGAATAACTTAGAGGAAGAATAGTTTATTTGGGGATCATTGTTTCAGAGGGTCAGTCCATGGTCTGGGCCCAACTCCATTGCTCTGGGCCAGAGTTGAGACAGAACATCTTGGCAGAAGGGCATGGCAGAAGAAAGCAACTCAGGACATGACAGCCAGAAAACAGAGAGCTCTTCTTACTAGGAACAAAATATGAACCCCCAAAACACACACCCAGTGACCTACTTCCTCCAGCCATACTTTACCTGCCCACAGTTACTACCCAGTTAATTTGTTCAAATGGATTAATCCACAGATTTACAGCTCTTATAATGCTCTGAACGTTCTTGCACTGCCTCATGAACACATATTCAAACTGTAACAAGGAGAGAGTGTGTGTATAATTGAAAAAAGAGGAGGCAGTAATACCATCTTGCCTTTACACTGCTCTCAACAGCCCCCATCCAGAACATGTGTATAGCAGTGACACAGGAAAGACTTAGCACCCTCTGGTCTTCCCTTTGGGTAACTTTCTCTGCAATTCTGTCCACCCATCTACTTTTATTTCATTCTCTGCAGGTTGTTAATTATCCTTATTTGAAATGTCTCTGCTCCTAACAGTGTTTGATTTTTAATAGAAAAATGGTGAAAGAAGAAAAGCCTTGGGATCCCAAGAATACATCTTTCTGAAGGCATATTTTTAGGTTTTGGCACAAGAATTCCTAGCATCCCCAATTTCAGATTCTGGGCCTTCTCACTTTTGATTTCCTCTGCTCCCATTGTTCTTCCTTTTGACTGTCCACTAGTTTGTTGCCTCTCTTTGTTCAAGTGTCTGCTCAAATGCCATTTTCCCAGAGAAGCTTTCACTTGCCTTCTTGTGTAGTAGTCTACCATCCCCACCAAATCTGATCTTGCCTTAATTTTTCATAACACCTATCACTACTCAACATTATAAATATCATATTTATTATCTGTCTACACTAAATTGGATGTTAAATGTGGGATCTTAGAAGCATTGTTTGTTTCAGTCACCACTGTATGCTCTAAAGAAGTATCTTAATAGGCTCCATAAATTTTTCTTAATTCAAGGAAGTCATTTGGAGAGGTTTTCCTGATGCTTCTTCATCTTATTGGATATGATGTGTCTTTACCATTTTGTTTATATTTATTCATTGATTAACTCAGTAAGAGTTTAAAATCTATTAAAATATGTAGTCCTTGGGCTGGTGTTGAGACTAGAAAGATAAACAAGTTACAGTCCCAGCTTTCAAGCTGCTCACAGTCTAGCAGAGGCAAATGAGTAACAGAGAAGCACAGCACAGTGAGGGGCTGGCAAGACAGTACACATTCAGCAGTATTTTTGTACAGTAATAAAAAGAACAAGAATTAACCAGAAGATCTGAGGGTAGGGATATTTTTCCAGGAAGAGGAGATTAGCATATGTAAGGTCAAGAACATGCATAGGTTCATGGTTAATTATTTGAGATACAAGTAGTTCAAAATGCCTATCTTAGATGACATGAGTAACTATTGAATGAGATAAAGCTAAAAATGAGTGAGATAAGGGAGAAGTTATGAGAAGTACTAAAGACTATTTTAAAAAGTTTGATCTTTTTCCTTAAAGCCATCAAAGAATTTTAAACAAATGTGAAGTATAATTAGATAAGTATTTACCCACTCTATTTCTTAGAGAATTTTCTCCTATATTCAGAATTAGCATCAGTCACAATAGGTGAACAGTGTAGATGTTAAAAAAGTTGTATTATTTACTTTCAATATGGCCATAGTCAGTGAGAGATAAAAAAAGATCTGTGGTACACAAACAGTTCTCTGATTGGCATATCTGTGTCATGAATTTTTTTAGATAAAAAAATTTTAAGTATATTCCAAATATTAACAGTATAAATGATATCCATGAGCACACCATCCAGCTTCTGAGCCTATAATATCGACCATGAGCCTATTATCCAGTAGCTACCAGCATTCCATCATTCTCATTTTATCTGTGCCTCTACCCACTTATCACTATTAACCTACCTAAGTTATCATTTGGAATGTCTCTTTTAAAGATATAATTTATATATATTGAAATGCACACATCCTGGCTGTGGAGTTCTGACTTATGCCTGTGCCTCTTAAGAGTTTGATTGGCAGCCTTCCAAGAGTAATAACGGGACACTGGTTGTCCATCTATAAGAAGCAGCAGAGAGGTGGGGAAAATAATGAGAGGACAGGCAGGATCGAAAGTGCTGTAAGAAAATGGTGTGTTTTCTTATATTTTCCTCTTTGATTTCACTCTCTCTGAAACTTCTAGCCCTTCAGTCCTCCTATGCCAACTAAAAACCACATGAGAAGGATGAAATTAATTCACATCAGAGAGTGCCATTTCTTTCTGAGCTATGTACCTGGCAACACCTTCTGATATTTTTCAGCTGAGACTAGTTTTGCATGTTCTAAAACTTCCTATAAATGGAATTGTTCAATATGTGTTCCTGTGTGCCCAGTGTCCTTTGTGAGCATACTGTCTGTGAGATTAACTCTTTTGTTACAATAGTTCATTCTTTTCTATTGCTGAGTAGTATCCTATCATAAGGATATTCTATAATTTGATTATCTATTTTCCTATTGATGGATAGTTGGGTTTCCAATTTGGGGGCCGTTATGAATAAAGCTGCTATGAACATTTATATATAGGTTTTGTATGGAATATATGTTTTTGTTTTTCTAAGTAGATATGAACATGTGGATACCTAGGTCAAAGGGCAGAGATGTGTTTAGCTTTTAAAGATGCTTTCAAATAATTTTCCAAATTGATTGTACCATTTCATACTTCCACCTGCAGTGTATGTGACTTTTGGGTGCTCTGCATTTTAGCTTACTTTGATGTTGTAGTCTTTTATTTTAATCAATCAAGTGGGTATGCAGTGCCATGCCGTCTCATGATTTGATTTTTTTTGGTAGGGGGCAGGTACTGGCGATTGAACTCAGGGGTACTAGACCACTGAGCCACATCCCCAGGCCTATTTTGTATTTTATTTAGAGACAGAGTCTCACTAAGTTTCTTAGCACCTCACTTTTGCTAAGGCTGGGTTTCAACTTGAGATCATCCTACCTCAGCCTCCTGAGTTCCTGGGATTATAGGTGTGCACCACTGCATCCAGCATGACTTTTGATTTTGCCTCTAGATGACTAATGATGTTGAACAATTTTTCCTGCGCTTAATAGTTATTTGCGTATGTTTTGTGAAGTGCCTGTTTAAGCCTTTGGCTCAATTAATTTTTTGTCTTTCTTTAATTGAATTGTAGAAATTCTTTATATGTTGTACTTGGAAGTCTGTCAGCTATATGTTTTATGATTTATCTTCTTCTAGCATATAGGAGAGATTTCAATTCATTTTTCCATTTGTTTCCTTAATTATATCTTTGTATAAGTATACTCTTGATGAAATCTAAATTTTTAGTTTTCTAAATTATTACTGATATCTATATCCTGTCAAAAAATCATCTTTTAAGATCCTGAGGATATTCTCCAATGTTTTATCTTAAAAATCTAATGCTTGTGGTTTTATATTTAGATCTAGATTCTATCTATAAGTTTCTTGTGAATTATAACTCCATAGTAAAGTGGGATTCATTTTGATATTTGTAGTAGACATAACATAATTTGCTTAATTTTTCAACAGTGTGAGGGATCAAGGTAGACTTTTCAAGGTCCATCTGGACATTTGATTTGTAGTATATGAGGGAATAGAGGATAGAACAATTAGGACTATAAGCATAAACTCAGGGATGATTATCACCTAATTACACAAGCAATCATTTACTTAATACACATAGGACAGGGTTCAGACATAGCAATGAGAAGGTAAAGGAATATAGAGGAGGATTTGGAGTTACTACCATTTATAGGGTCAGTGGAAGACAATAGGAAGGACCAGGAAGATGGAAATTGTTTGAGAGAAAATTTCACAAAGAAGAGAAGTGTCCAATTATATCAAATGCTTAAAATATTTTAAACATAAAAGATCTGTTATGGTTTAGATATGAGGTACCCCCCAAAAGTTCATGTGTGAGACAATACAATAATTTTCAGAGGTGAAATGGTTATAAGATGTATAACCTAATTGGTGACATAATCCACTGATGCATTAATGGGGTGGCAACTGTAGGCAGATAATGTGTGGCTGGATAACGCAAGTTCCGGGGGTATGGATTTGGGGTTTACATCTTGTCTCTGGTGAGCAGAACTCGGTCTGTTTTCTGGTTACCGTGTACTGAGCTGCTTTCCTCTGCCACACTCTTCTGCCATGATGTTCTTCTTCACCTTGAGCCCAGAGCTATGGGGTCAGCTGACCATGGACTAAACTTCAGAAATTGTGAGCCCAAATAAACTTTTACCCCCTACATTGTTCTTGTCAGGTCTTTTGGTCACAGTGACAAAAAAGTTGACTAAAACAAGGCCAGTATCAAACAGGACTGGTTTTATTGCAAGTGACAAATCCAACTGAAACCAGCCTTGACTAAGAGAAAAAATTACAGTCATATAGTCCACCAAGGCAAGGATAAGGAGTGGTCATGAGCAAAATTTTACCAGTGAGAGGAAGCCTCCTGGACTCTTTGTGTTTCTTATGCTGGCCTCATTTTCTTCTGTTGCCATTCAGATCAGCAAGGAACAATACTATAAATATTTCTTGGCTTAAAATCTTACTGCTTTCATTAGAGACTGATCAAACTCTCTCCCACACTTTTTCTCATACCCCAGGTAAAAACAAAATCTTAGGAAGAGGTCTGAGTAGCCTTATCTCATTGTCTGGATTAAGTGGTATGTAGAGATACCAAAGATTGAATCTCCCATTGGGACTATAGTATAATGTGGTAACTAAGATGGACTCTGGAGCTGCCTTCCTGGGTTCAAATTCCCACTTACTCACTACTGGCTACATGAGAAAGTGGGATGTAATTGTCCTCCATGTGCACTAAAGGACAGGAGGATTTGGCACTGTGTGTTAATAGTGATTTCCAGGGCAACCACAAACATGGAACCCGTATAGATTTGGTTTGTGGAGTGAGTAGAGATGGAGAGTAGACAGTGAAAAAAGATGATTCTAGAAACTTAGTTAAAATGAGGGGAGAGAAGGATGAATCCTTACAATTTTTGAAAACTGGGGCAAAATTTTTAGCACAATTCCTATAGTAAGAGGACGGAGTTAATAAGAGGTTAATAATAGAGGTGAAATCATATGGAGTGACAAAAGCAAGGGACATGAGGGAGGGGAGGACATAATTAAGAACTATGGAAGGATTAGTCTCATGCAAACTCTGAAAGAAAGAGAAAAGAAAGCTTGGGTGGTGTAAATACATACGTGAAAGAAAGAGCAGTGGTAAAAACCAAACTTCTTTAGAGCAGACACTGTCCTGTCTTCAGATCACTAGCACTACACAGATTGCATGCAGTAGGCAGGAAGTAAACAGTTGTTCAGTTGACTGAGCTCATGTCCAGTGGCCTCTGCTTTTTCTTTGAAGTTCAGGTTGGGTCACTGAAGGAAGAGAGAAGAACCTAAAGTAAGCAAAAGGAAGAGTAAAGCTATGGACTAGCTTTGTGTGCATAGAACAGGTGCCATTGGCACACACAAAGATACTTCTTTTTATGAACTTTGTAAAATATGTACAATATTGAAATTGGATGGATTCTTCTTCAGTATTGAAAATTTTGAGAAACTACCAAGCTAGCAGACAGGCTGTTTTAGTTTCTGTATCCTTTGTACTTGACATCTTTGGATTCAGTTAGATGCAGACCTTTCGAGGTCTTTGGTCTGAAAGTTTGCAGAGAAGATTTTGGACTTCAACTCTGATTTTCTTCTCTGTTTTTCCTTCATTTTCTGTATCTTTTTGTTCTTCTCTAGTCTAATAGTAGTACTTTTACCCAAAGTTTTCAGAACTGGCTAAAACTGAAACTGAATGAGCTAGAGATGTTACTTTAAATAGCACTTTTTGATTTGGAGAATGGAAGAGAAACTGAGATAAAGCACAGGTTTAACTTGAAACTCGCGAAGCATGATTGAGTGGAGCAAATGGATCACATTCAGTTCTAAAGTTGCCAATGATCTTTAATGACCTGCTAGATAAAGCAGTAGATTGGGTAAAATGCATGGTTCATTCTGTATATTTGTAATTATTCACCTAAAATTATTCTGAAATGCAATAACCTTTCAGACATATTAATTTGAATATCAAGTATGATATATAGAGGTTCCAGTTACTGCATTCTGTCATTTTGTATAAAAGAAATGAGAGGAAAAAAGGTCATTAGACTTTTCAAGGCTGTTTTATATGGGTTTCTATCACCGTCATAACACCAAAGTTTAAAATTCTTAGGACTCAAAGTTTCACTACAAAAATACTTTATATCCTTCACATGCTGGTAAATTTTGTGGTCATGGGGTACCCTACTCTTTCTTCTATTAGAAATTTAAATTATAGAATTTACTAAACACCAGAAATCAATCATGAGAAAGTATGATCAACATCCTCAGCGAACTTGTGGATTGGTTAACAACCATCAATTCAAACAACACCTAGTATATGAAAGTTCCCCCAGCCTTAACCAGTTACTGGTTTCTTCCACAATTGGTTCCCATTGCTTCTTGGTCTTATCCATCTTATAGAAAATAACACAATGTTTTATAATTATATATATATTATAACTATATATATGTATATACACATACACACATACACACACTAAATTTATTTAGTTGTAGATGGACACACTTTTATTTTGTTTATTTAGTTCTTTTTATGTGGTGCTGGAGATCAAACCCAGTGCCTCACACATGCTAGGCAAGTGCTCTACCACTGAGCCACAACACCAGCCCTTATAATTATATTTTTGGTTTTGTTTCCCTCTCTAGATTGATGAAGAAGAGAAATCATGTTATTTTTTTCTTTGTTTCTTTTTGGAGATAATTTTTGTGTTATTTCTGCACCTCATCTATCAATTTTGTTTGGACTATCTTTTTAAGGATGTTATCAAAAAGCCTTGGAAGATGTAGTATCTAACAATAGAGCAAAGAGGATAGATCCTTTTCCCCCTGATAATAAAACTATTTCATTTTGAGCAAAGGTTGGGATTTTCTAATAAGCCCTTTAAAAGATAAGATCCCTTAAGCTCCAGGTTCCTCATCTGTGACATAAATTCACTGTGTCACCCACAGTGTGCACCTGTGTATAATTTTGGAAAGAGAGTGGAAGACATAGAAGATTGGTGTGAACATGAAGCTCAAGCTGCCTGCTGTGAAGCAAACAGCCAAGTCCTTTCCTCTGATCCCAGGGTCCCATGTCTTCTGCCAATGTCCATGAAATGGGGAAAGCTAAATTTTAGTTTGCAAATATAGCAAAATCTCAGATCCTCATGGTTCTTGACAGTATATAGTATGGAATAATGTAGGGGAAGTACTTAGATTTCTAATTTTATATAGTTTTAATTTAATTGCAATTTTATTTTATTTTAGTTACAGAATGAACATTTCATCAATTTTTTTCAGTTACTAATCATACTGTCTTGGTAAATTTCTTAATCTATTTAAATCTCAGTTTCCCTATGTGTTCAATTGGAAGAATAAAATATATGCCTCATAGGCTTGTGGTAGATACAAAGATACACTGATCAGACCTCTCTTGTAGGAAAGACTAGTTGCTCACTATAGATAGTAGCTAGCCGGCCTCCATTAGTCTGCCTTTGGGGTCAGCCTCAGCCGTAGAGACACATCACCAAGTCCCACCCTTTTTGGGGAAGCCTGCATTCAGTGACTGAGCAGTGTGTGTGTGTGTGTGTGGGGGGGGGTTATATAAAGGACCAGCAATTTGGACGCCACAGCAGACAACATAGTTGGATGATACTTGTTATTGAGCTTACAGCTGGATTAGCTGAGATTTTGTTAAGACTGAATTGCAATTTGATTTACCTCCACATGTAATTATGTTTCTTTTTTCAGATTTCCCTTCCTTTTACAGATTTTGATCCTTAATAAACATCTTAATTATCCTCCAAGACCCAAACTCCATCTGAGCATCTGCTCCTTGAGAATCTAACCTGCATCAAGGTTGTTGTAGGTATTAAGAGTAAGGGCATGTCAATCACTCAGAGCAGTCATTTCATAGTAGACATTAAATACTTATTGTTGTTATCAACATTATTATGATAATAACCTGTAAGAAACATCCTAGAAGAATGATCCCTGCAACTCAGGTTGTTTGTGCTCTCCTGTAGTGCATCCAGGAAAGAGCAAAAAGGGTGTGGAGTTACTAAAAACTGAACCATAAGGTGATTAATTGAAACATTCAAATATTCAGCCTGGAGAATGAAAGCTTTGAAAGAACCTTGAATTTGTCTACTAATACTCAAATGACTTTGATCTGAAAATGCATTTATAGGGACAAATGTAGATGTCACAAAGAGGCAAAGGAAAATAAGGAAAGCTTTTGAATAAAATGGTCCACGCTCTCACTGGAGGGTCCCTTGTTAGAGACACTGTAGAGGACTCTCAAGGTCTTGATGAGGATGAGAGAGAGAGGGTTATAGATCAGGTAGCCTCTGAGATTACTGGTTGGAATGAAATTTAGAAATACACTGGATCAACTTTCTGTAGAAAACAGAAAACTCATATTTACTTTCTTGAGATTCCCAAAACAAAATATCAGAGTTGTTAGATGTACTGCTGAATCAATGTGAATGAAAAATCAATTCTTAGAAAGATGCTAATTTCTGCTCCACTACTTTCACTCATCTATTGGAAAATATGTGTTCAATATGAAGCTAAATATACACAACTGCATTGTGTAATGGGATGCCTGGGAAAGCAGAACTTTAAAAATATATCTGTATATTTAGTGAGAGCTGCTGCCATAAAAGTTCCCAGGGTTCAGTGGTTCAGGCGACTCTGCTGAAACCTTTTTGATTTTGAAATCCACTTGAGGAGCTCCTTTTTGGCAATGCAGCATCAGAATCCCACCCATGACTGTTCTAGACTTTTTAGTTCCTGTTTCCCATTTAAAAAGTTGCTAGAGAAGAGATGGCCGAATTTGCCAAAGAGTAAAATTGCTTTTAGAGGGTGGGGGATGTGCTATAGCCCTTGATAATTTGCCTTTAAGTTTGAAAGCTATTAAATTTGATCCAATGTGCTGGAGAAGTCCTGCTTGAACCAGTTCTGAGGTGAAACTCCTTGGAAGGAAAGCTACATCCTGAATTCTCTGCTGCAACCAGTGCAGCCAAACTAGCAGGTTCTGGCAAGGCAAGGAGTGATTGAGGATTAGAAAAATAAGGTATGCATATTTGGAGATAACAGCTGGGATCTGGTGGAATGCTGCTCTCTGATGGAGAAGCAGGTCTAAAGAATTATACCAGCAATCTTTATTTATATATGTCTCATTAATCAGATTAAAGCTATGCATGCATTATTCTTTGTATTCATGAGTTACAGAGTTAGCAACATTATGCCCTATTTTGCAGTTACATACTACAGTTGCAAGGTGCAATGTGAGGAGCTTTGTATAGCTCTCAAGAAAGTCCTTTGTTTAAAGTTACTGTTATGTGGGCAGGTTCAGGAGCAACTGAGCTTGGTGAAATATTGCAGTTGTCTAGCAAGAGAGTTCCTCTTTTCCCAGGAGCTGTGTGCCTGAGATCAAGGTCGAGGCTGATAAGACTCCAGCAGAGAGCCTCCTCATGGAGGACGTTACCATAGCAACTAAGCATCCCGCACCTTTGCATAGAAACTTTCCCAGACACCAAGTATGCCACAGCCATGAAGTCATCAGAGACCCCAGTGTCAGACACTGATCTTCCGTTCTCTGTCACTGCTCTCCACAATTCTCCAACTGTGAACACAGGTTTACGAGAAGCTCTGGAGATCTACTGCACAGAACAGTGCATGGCTGACAGCATTCCTGCCATCAGGAGGAAGTCTGGTGTGTATGTGAAAGAGAGAGAGAGAGAGAAAGAGAGGTGTGGAGGTAGGGCAAAATAATGTTCTTTTACCTTGGGTTAACTTAATTACACATTTTGTCTTCCTTCAAGCCCTGGTAATACATTTGAACCCCGGCAGTCCTAGGGTGATATGCTATTGTCCCCACTTTGTTACAGGCTTCTCTCTGGCACTGGGCAGGCTGTGTGGACAGCTGCTGGATGGGATGGCTTCATCCTCTGCAACCTGTTCCAGTTGCTATCAGTGTCAGCTGTTTCATGTCAGTGTGGGTGCAGCAGTGATACGTAATGGATGGGAGCTTCTGTGTGTGTGTGTGTGTGTGTGTGTGTGTGTGTGATGGAAAGGAGTTCTTTGTCAAAATGATGTTTTTGGTCTATATCCAAAACCAGTTCCTTGAGCCAACATGGGACCTTATCTCACAGCACTTTTGTGAATTTCTCAACAAGTGCATATGTGCTTTCACCTGAAGACACCATGAGCAGAGATCCCAGAAATGTGTCCACAGCAGGGAACCAACTTCAGGCTCCTCAAACTGGCTGCACTCTTTTTAGTCATATTAATTTGATAGATACACTTCATGTTCCTTCTATATGCTTGATTTCTCGTTGGCAACCATTGCAAAGCTGTAACCTAAAAAGTTTATTCTCCTGGGAAAACTTCTTCCAGTTTCCCCAGGGAATCCAAAGGTGGTTATAAGAGCAAGAAGAGAAACTTGGCCTTTTTTGCTCCCTCCTGAGAAACAACCAGATTTTGGTGGTAACCCAGGTCATTATAGTATTGCCAGACTCTGATTTTGGCAACAACCACAGCAAATAAGATTAACCATGATGCATTTCAGGGAATGGTTGAATAAACATCCCTAGTCTTCATACATTTATGAAAAAGGAGTGAGACACAGGAAAGAAAGACATTTTCCAGATATGTAGGAAGGTCTCAAAGTGGTTTCATTTGAATGTTAAAGAGAATATAACCTTATTTGATGAGATGAGATATGCTTGTCATGTTGGTTAATATAAGCTAACTCACGAAAAAAGCTACAACCACATATACCTTGGCAGCCAGAATCCAGTGAACCTGATTAGATTTCAGTCAAGCTAAATTTCAGATCCAGATTAATATTAACTTCTATATCAGTAATTCTTCATGGGTTTATAGCTCTTTTGTTAGTTTGGGACTCTCATCCAGGTGATGAGTGTTCCCCTCTGAAAGCAAGACATTCAGTCATAAAATCAATAAATTTCAAGCAGAAAGATATTTGTTTAAAAACCTCAGTCTAAACGTCTGCTGGGATAATGGTGAATCAAAATTACAGGACTTTATTTTTATAAGCACTTGTGAAAAAATAAAAAAAGCAAATGAAGGTCCTCTAGGTATAATGACATCCCCAATGAACACTTTAACTATAAAGGTAGAAAACAATGCATTAAAATTAATACATCCACAGGGGCTGATCTTGAGACCATTTGTGGAACAGCTGGAACAGAGAATCTTGCTTAGCTTTATCTCTGTCTGGCCAGACATTATATGGGCAATTAACTTGAGGGGTGAGAGAAAGTTGTGCCAGTAACCTGTGTGATAACACACCATTGATTTGATGATCTTATATTTTCTCAAATACCCCGTAGTTGAGAGTTTTAACTCTGCTCTCCTTGGAAGTGGCCGATAACAATGTCTTTACCTGAATGCTGAAAGCAGATTTTAGAAACTTTCTATTGTCTGGCACTATTTTGATTACAAGCTGAACTTGCCACAAAAAGTGTCAGAGAAAAAAAAAGTAAAATAAAAAAAGCAGATTAAAAAACAAGGAAAAGGGCATTTCATTCAATCTTGATTGAGCTTTTCTCAAGGTGTGTCTCTGTACATGTCTCCATTGAGTTAGACAGTTCCTCTCCCGTAGGATGAAACTTTCTTGTCACTAACCCTTACATAACACAAGTTTGGGGAGCTAAAACAATGATATAATAATAGAATTGAGTTGCTGTATTTTTCACTTAACCGCTATTAGAGTAGGAAAAGGGCTAGATAAACACAATAAAAGGGCTCAGGCAGATCATACTCATTAATCCACAAAGAGAACATAACAACTTCATAGGAAGCAGCCAGAACACATAGATTATTTTCTCACTCTTAAACCAACATTTCAAATACTCTGTAGTGGATTCATTCTATCTTGGTGTAGCAAGTATATATAATTCTAAAGTTTTACAGTAGCACTGTTTTTAATAGCAATAAACAGGGAATAACCTAACTTTCCAGTCAGTGCCTGATTACATGGATCAGGGGTCAATAAATGATGATGGGGGGTGCAATCCAGCCTGAGGCTTGTTTCTATCATGTTTTATTGGAGTATAGCCACACCTAGCAGTTATGTATTGTCTATGGTGGAATGATTGTGATAGAGACCACATAACTCACAAAGCCTGCATTACCCATATGACCCTTCGCAGAAAAAAACTGTCAACCCCTGACATAAATGGTTGCACATACATTCAGTGGAACATTCTGCTACCATTAAAAGGATGCAGAAGATGGGTATATGATGACATGGAAAGATCTGATATCAAGAAAAAGTGACTTGAAATATTGGGAATATAATTGTTTTGGGATTATATTTGCCTAAAGATGAAAGACATGCATATGCATCAAACTCTTCTGGAAGAGTATATATACATGAAAATTTTAACAATTTTCTGTGGTGAGTGAAATTAGGAGGTGGGACTGAGGAGAGGGAGGATGCAGGGAAAGAAGGAGAAATATCTATTCCTTCTACATTATTTCAAGTAGAAAAATGTTTATATGGTAAATTTATTATTAAAAAGATTTATAGATTCAATGGGCATTGAGAACATTTTTAACATTTGAGAACAATGGGCATTTGAGAACAGCATGAATTAGTTTAATGTTCAAAGGCATAATAATAAATAATGTCATTTTTTTATTGATATTTTTGTTGAATGTTTAGATAATTTCTCCCAATTCTTTGACTAGAAAATCAAACAAATGTTGTCTTCCATCTATTTTTAATGTTTCCTTTAGATGATTAAGATTTACCTCTATTTGGTTCAAAATCATAAAGCATTTTATCCTAATTTAATTTATATATTTTTAAACATATTTTTACTTTGGGAAATGTTGTGTGATACTGTTTTCCACTGTGATTTATAAAGCACTATTTTAAACTCCTCTTGATTCTTTGAAAAATAATTAATTTTTGGTATTTCTAATTTTACAGAAACATGTTTTCTATGTGACAAATCATTTAAATATTTCTTAATTTTTAAAAATCTGCAAAATAGGAAGAAAAATGTTGCCTGCCATACTAAATAATTTTTTTGTGTTATGAAGAGTTTTTTAGGGCTCAATAAATTATCACATACTTCAACTATATTAATTTGGTACAGTTTGAGTGCCATGAAAATATGGACAGTCACAAGGAGGATCCTTGATGGTAAGCATAGAGTCAACTGAAAGATGCAAAGTGCTGGAAGATCTGAAGTGTGGACTCAGATCACAAATCATTCTGGAAAAATTATGCATAAACTGTAAAATAATTTTTAAAATACAGGCCTCAGGGCAAACAATAGCAAGGTATCTTTCAGCACAAAGACCTCTCCTTTTTTTTGAGCCAATTACTGTTTTCTAAACTCTAAAATGGAAATAGTTAGACCTGCTTTTCCAATTTCATGGATTTCTTTTGAGAAAATTAAGTGAATTAATATATACTAGCAAAGTCTTTAAATTACAAACCTAAGTACAAAAACTTTTCAGAATGTGGTATGTGCCTCTGTTGGTTTGCAAGATGATTTTGCAGGAGTGATGAAAATTTTTATGTTTTAATGATTGTTTATTTTATATTTACTTTTTTAATATGTATTTTTTAGTTTGGATGAACACAATACCTTTATTTATTTTATGTGGTGCTGAGGATCGAACCCAGTGCCTCACACATGCAAGGCAAGCGCTCAACCGCTGAGCCACAACCCCAGCCCCTATATTTACTTTTTATTTATTGTGACTGATACACTACATTTGTAGGACCTTCCTTTGAAATTAATTTATAGCAGTAAAACTGAGTCAACTTAAAGAAATCTATTAAATAACTAATACTACGAGTGGAATGCAGATAAGACAAAAATTGTGATGATGATATGTGAATGACAAGTTCAAGAATCACTGCATTATGAAGATATGAATTTGACTTGAATTTTCATATTGCATGATTCTCAATTGGCATACTAAATAATCTGCTGTGCCTACAAACATACTGGGATAAAACAAAACATATGGGACCCTTTCACAGCAAAGGAGGAAAGAAAAGAGAGAGCAGATATCTGAGGATTTAGGGAAAGAAACTCCACTGTGGCTGAACTACTGCCAAGTGTAGTTCTAGGCTGGTGTAGGATGGGCTGATTTCATTAAAAGGAGAAAACAATAGGTGGAGGATTTCAAAGTACAGTTGTTCCTCATTTGGTTCCAGAAACCCCTTGCCCCAAATACCAAAACTGGTGATTGCTTAAGTACCTTATATAAAATTATGTAGTATTTGCATACAGTCAATGTATATCCTTACAGATATGTTAAATCATCTCTAGATTACTTGTAATAGCAGATACAATGTAAATGCTATGTGAACAGTTGTTATAGTGCATTGTTTATGGAATAATGACAAAAAAAGTTTTTACATATTCAGTCTAGATACAATAAAAAAATATGTTTTCAATCTGCCGTTGGTTGAATCCAATTCTGCCGTTGGATGCAGAACCTGTGGATATGGTGGCTAACTCTGTACCACTAAAAGGACTTGTGACACATCTGAGACATTAACTTTAGGCAAATTACAGTAAAGAATGTTCTGGAGAAGTGTGATTCCTTTAAGAGAATCCAACTTTATGTCTGATCTGACTCCCACAGACTGGCTAACCCAGCCCTCATTAAAGCTTCTCAAATTTAAGGGCAGTAACTAGGGGAAAGAAGTGGCCCTAGGAAATCTACCCCTATGTTCACCACCTAATACTACCATGTATATGCATTCATGACTTCAGGTGACAGGTGACCACGAATAAGCAGAGAGGAAGTAAGAGTAGGGCCGGTGGTGCCTATCTTCCTCAGTGACCTGAAAAGCAAAAATGTCACATCACAACACAGCAGCATGCTCATCGGTTTCTGTTCTCCATGCCTTTCCTATTCTGTTCCATAGACTGTAGCAGGGGCAAAGGGTCCTTCTCCAGGGCCTTGCACATTTTTCCCTCTTCTTAAATGGGTTCTACCTGATAACATATTTTGTTCCCTCATCTGATTTCATGCCATCAATTTAGGAGTGCAAAAGCCAGATACTGCATTGAAAATTGAGGAGTCCCAGTCTCACAAAGCCCAGCTGCAGAGGAGTTCCTATCTCTGCACTTCATTTAGGATATGAGAGCTTCTTAGTCTTTAGTACTTGCCTGTGTGACTACCAGTTTTTTATGCCTCTGTAGATTCAGATGGCTAAGGAACTGCTTATGCAGCAGTTCAGAGGCAAAATGAAGCATCTCTCTCGATTATTTATTTAAACAATTCTTTGAAGCCTGCCGTTTAACCTTAGCAGGAAGGTTGGGATTTTTCAGCCACATGTAGTGATTTTATTCCTCTGAAGCCTTATATGAATTATTAAGCTTTTAAGGAAAGAGAGCAAATAGAGTTCTGCAAGGTAATCAAAAGCAAATATGCTAATTTGGACCTATAGGACAGTATTTTTATCAGAAAGAACATGAAGCTTAGGTCAGTTATTCATCTAAATTAAGGAAATTGAGAAAGAGAACAAGACTAGCAAATTATCTTTGCTGATGGTCAAAGCCAGTCCTATCTTGGCCTCTTTCTTAATCGTGCTTCTTGGTGTAAAACCTAGTTACTAGGATACGGCCGTGTGGCAGCATCTTTATTAGAAATTGTGTGGGAGAAAAAAAAGGTCAGAGGCTCATTTCCAATAACTGTTTGACAAGTGACACAGAGAAAAGGGCAGGAAGGAACTGAGGTTTGTGGTGTTTCCTTATATCAAGATTTTGAGATAATAGCATTGATGTGAATGGGAACTCTCCAGAAATATGTTCTTTTAATTTCATAGTTTTAAAAAAAAGACATTATTAGATCATCATCAAAATTAAAATGAGGAAGACTAAAAAGATACATAAATATCAGGTAAAGAACAAAAATCTCATCATCTGCCCCTGATGAAAATTCTCTTATCTTAGCTCTGGCTAAATCTAAGATCCCTATAATTAAATATATAAGAGTCACACCTTTAATTAGCCTGAAACAAATAGCTGAAGGTCTTAAGAACTAAAGAAAACTAGATCTAGGTGGCTCTCTGTGAACAAATGTCAATAGAGAGGTCATTAGTCTCCTTACTAGTAAATCACTCCTGGGAGGAGTGAGCAGGGCATTGAGAGGAGCTGAAATCCCTCCAAGTGGAAACACTGCAGTTTCTTCCTACATGTCATTATAAAGTTGATACCTATAATTTTCTTTTTGTTTCAATGCTTTTAAATTTACACACACACATATATATACTTGCACTAATATCAAAATAGAGATATATTTGTAAAGTTTACAGTAATGAAAGTTTTTTTGAATTAAACCCTATCTTACTATTATCCCCTGACAAAATCATAGATATACCAATAAATGAGTATTTTTTTACTAATCAGGGATATACTAGTTCAGAGGTATACTAATCAGAGTTACCCTAATTATTGACATTCACATAAAGATGAAAAAGTTCTATGGTTTAGAAACAGGGTAGATAAATTATTAATAATACAATTTACAGAGAGAGAAAGTAACCAAGACAATAAAAATATCTGGCATCTGAGACACTCTGCCTTGTTTTTCCTTCTCTGCATCCTCGCTACCCTCAATACCACTGTTGCACACACAGGCAGTGTGGGCCAGGACAGCTTGTACATTTTTGGCCTTCAATAAACCTATCACTTAAACTCAGATCCACCAATTGATTAGCTGTGTGACATTCAGGGGATCACATAGCTCTTCTTGGGCTCAGTTTCTGCAACTATAAAATGGACTTAACTTTCAAGTTTATTGTGATGATAAAGTGAGATCCTACGTTCAAGCTGAAGGTTATTTAATAAATATTAGCTGCCATTATTATTATTACTAGAGTTTTTAGAGGGAGCCAGTGGAAATATGCCTCTTCCCTACTTGAGAGTGGAACCAACAGAGAAATAGACTTCTGTATCTATATCTATTTCTTCACCTCTGAATGCAGTCTTCCCACCCAGCCACTGAATCAGCTAGGCTAGAACATACTGTCATGCTAGGCAAGGCTGCTTCCAAAGAAAGAGCCCAGAGGGCCTCAGGATGCCTGCCTTGGTGTTCCTAAACTCATTTATTATCTCTCCTCTCCTGAGAAGAATGGACAAGGGGCCCAGAGAAGCTGAAATTCTTCCACGTGCAAACAATAATAATGAACTTTCTCCGTACATACTATTATAATTTTGATGCCCCAAATTTTAGAAATCTGATGTTTTTCAGTTTAAAAATTTACTACTTCAACACTTTTAAATTTATGTGTACACACATACACGCGCGCGCACACACACACACACACACACACACACATTTTTCCCCATCCCTTTTGTTTTGACATTTTTGTTTCTACTATGGTAAATTAAACTATTTTGTTTCCAATTATTGTCTTCTTCTCACTGAAGCATCTTACATATTTTCCCTTTGCTACAGGTTTTATAGTACTTTCCCCATAAGTGGAGTGTACTTCTCTGTCTCACTGACTTGGGCCATGGTCATATAACATGCATTGGTCAGTGGAATGTTTGTGCATGTGAGGTGAGCTGCAACTCAGCAGAAGCTTTCAGTGAGCTTGTGTGATTGGTCTCTGCCTGTCCTTGTATATTACGACCCACCATGGAACACCATACCCTAAGCTACATGGAACTGGCCTCAGGGGCCTAGTACAGGCTAAAGATGCTCATACCTGGCTACCTATGTAAGCAACATACCCACAGCTGACCTGAGCCAATTTTAGCATTGGTAGTACCACAATGCCGGCGCCTGCACCAGCACAAAGTGAAACCAGGATCGGCGAGGGAGCTGCGGATAAGAATCATACACACACACACACACACAAAGGACAAGGCAAGACTGTCTTTATTGAGCTCACGTGGGTCTATATATATGCTAGGACGTTCTATATCCCGCAAGCGCTATAGGGTGCACTAAAGTCTTACAGGGTGTTACTATTCTACTAGCACCCTGTGGCTATTCATAGGAATCCGGAACTGTTACAAGAATATGGAACTATGGCCAAAACCATGATTGAAAAACCTGATACTGTTGCACATTATGTACTGTGGAAACGCCCAGGCCAGCTCTCTCCCACACCACAACACACTTGACTAGACAGTACACCACTTGTTCTTTTTCTTTTTTTCTTTCAGTGCTGGAAACTGAACCCAGGGGTGCTCTACCACTGAACAACATCCAGTTTTTTTTTAAATTTTATTTTTTCATTTTGAGACAGAGTCTTGCTGGGTTGCCAAGGCTGGACTTGAACTTGTGATCCTCCTGCCTCAGCCTCCCAAGTCACTGGGATTACAGATGAATGCCAAAATTCAAGTTACCAATTGTTCTTAGTACAGTGTTGACCAGTCAGCTTGCAGGGCTATTATCCTAGATGAGAGGAAAGGACAGCAGTCAAAGCTCAGGAGGAGTCTGAACAAAAGCTGTGGAATTTTGGAATTGTGTTAGGTTAACCTGACACCTGTTCACCTGTTACTAACATAAGTGTTTCTCACCAAAACTGTTAGCACAACAGGACAAGGTCTGCCACTGGCCAGGTGCCTAAGTGTTAACATGTACTGCCAGATCCAGAACCACCATCCACTTGGAAAGACCCTAGATCTCCCTATCTATAGGTCCTATGTATTCAGAAGTCATCGTGTGTGTGTGTGTGTGTGTGTGTGTGTGTGTGTGTGTGTGTGTGTGTTTGCTGTGCTAGGAATCAAACCCAGGGTTTCACACATGCTAGACGGGCACTCCACCACTGAGCTGCATCATTAGGCCTCAGAATGACTGTTTTCTTAGAGCAAATCTTGCTTTATGTCCTGTTAAGTGGATGCTTTGCTGGGCAGGACTGCACTAAATTGCCTAGGACTCTTGCGTACAATAACATGTGGACATTCTAAATGGGCAAGGGGACCTGTGAAAGTGGATTATGGCAAATAGTTTAAATCTTGTTACAATAAAGTGTTTCATAATGTAGCACTTATGACTGAAAAGATTTCTAAAATATATTAATGGTAATTTATTTTGAGAAATATTAAAATAAATTTTGATTTTTTTCTTTGTATATGGAATTTAATTTAGATTTTTCTTTTTCTGTTTTTCCTTTTTGTGACAGTGTACTGCAGAGTGACTAAAGGCAAAGGCTTTTAATGACTTAACAAGACTCATTTCAAAGCCACTCATGTCCTACCTTTCTTTTCTCTTCTCTCTTCCTTTCTCTTGTTTTTATGGTGCTGATGATGAAATGTAGGGCCCATGTGCTGTATGTTATGGTTTGGGTATGAGACATCCGCCAAAGCTCCTGTGTTAAGGCAGGGGTAATCAGAGATGAAATGATTGGATCATGAGAACTGTGACCTAATCAGTCCTAGTTTGATTGGACTGGGTGGTAACTAAGGTGTGCCCTGGATGGGTGCATCGTCCTCTCTCTTCCTCTACTTCCTGGCCACCATGGGGTGAGCAGCATTCCTCTTCCATGCCCTTCAGCCATGATGTGCAGCTTTATCTTGGGACCAGAGCCTACCATGAACTAAATCTCTGAAACGGGGAAACAAAATAACTTGCCCTCCTCTAAGTTTTTCTTGTCAGATATTCTGGTTACAGTAACCAAAATCCACTAACACACTGGGTAAGCACTCCGTCAGTGAGCTACATCACAGTGCTCTTCCTGTCCTACCTTTATATTCTTGGGTAAGTCATTTCCACCCTTCATAAAAGGATTGTAATAAGAATTAAATGAATTTTTTGGTTTAAAGCACTTAGCCCAATGCTGGAATATTGTAAGCACTTGAAATTTCTGGACATATTTTTACTGTCATTCTTAGCATAAGCAACTATGGGTATATTACAAGCAACATTTGCTATTTTTAAAATTTCAGCTTCAGCTACTTGCAAATGATGAAAATATGCATTAAATTTCATCAACAACCAGAATCCTACTTATTATGACAGAGCAGGAAAAAGAAGAAAAAGGAAATTGTTTTGTTTAGACAAAAAGAAAAGCAATAATTTCCATATATATTCAATAACTAACATCAAATATTTGAACATTTCAAAATGTCACTGCACTTTTGTAATAATTATACTGTATGTAATTATATTGTTTGTATTGTATAATATCTACTCTTTTCAAGATACTTTGCCAGCTGTTTTCTTTAATCCTTAGTTATATTATCATAAAGTTATATTCATATTTCATATCCATACAATTCTTTCCTACCAAAGACCATGACATTTCTATACACACTGAATAGTGAAAACTTCTATGTCAAATACTCTCATAGTATTATTTTTTTCCTGTACAACTACTTAACTACTTTCTAGAATTTAGTCCTTTGACAATACCAGCCAAGTTTACAGACTGAGTCACTTTTTAAAAACTTTTAAAAATGAGATTTTAAGCACAGAAAGGTAAATATAAAAATATTAAAGCAAACATTCATGAATCTATACCCAAACTTTTCATGCTTTTAAAACAAAACATTAGAGATAGATGTAAAGCTGAAGTTCTGTGTAGAACTTTCCTTTTCTTCCGCCTCCCCATTCTCCAACCATGTCTACTATTCCTGAATAGGCTAGTACTTTTAAATATTTAAAATTGTATGAAAATGTTACATATTGCAATAATTATGGTACAATTTTTACTTTTTCTCACTATATTTTCTAATACATTGAAATGTATCTATGTTAACTGACATAGATCTACATCATCAATTTGAAGTGTTGTATAATATTTCTATGAGCACATGACAATGTATCTATTTTAAGGTTCACATTTATAACTGTTTGCTATTCAGCTGATGTAATCATTTTTGCCCTTATATCATTAAAACTCACTTCTCCAGGTTGAAGGCACTTTCCTGTGGACAACATATGACTCTACTGGAGGGCTTTTGTTCCAGAGAGTTTTTGTTCCAGCATACTCTGAGCACATGTGTACTGCAAATCAAAATGCTGGTGAGCCTGAAACATCTTCATTCAGGCTGGGGGGTAAGTGCCCCAGTTCTTGTCACATCTCTGTAATTGGAGGCTGAGTTCTGTTTCCCACCAGTGGTTGCCTCTGATTCCATGGTGGTAATTTGTTGATCTTGCCTCCTAGAGCTTCGTGCCTTTACCTGTCTTACTTCTTCACTTTCCCACTCATTTCCTTGGGATCAACTACATACACTCAGATCTTTGGTTCAGAATCTATTCTTGGGAATTCAAAATAATGCTGCTATTAAAAAGATGCCTCAGTGAATATCTTGCAGTGGCAAATTTTTCCTTAATCATATTAAAATGAAATTTTCTGGGGTAGGGTCAACCAAATTTGGAGCTAAGGAGTCCAGACCCCGCATCTTCTATCTGTTTTATATAGCCATTGAATTGAGAATGAATTTTAAAAAATGGAAAAACAAATCAAGACTAATATTTCTTTCTTTTTTTGGTACTGGAGATTGAACTCAGGGGCACTCAACCACTGAGCCACATCCCCAGCCCTATTTTGTGTTTTATGTAGAGACAGGGTCTCACTGAGTTGCTTAGCACCTCACCGTTTCTGAGGCTGGCTTTGAACTTGCGATTCTCCTGTCTCAGCTTCCCTAAGTGCTGGGATTACAGGCTTGCGCCACTGCGCCCGGCTTAATATTTCATGATACATAAAATTTCATGAAATTCAGATTTTGTTGTCCATAAGTTCATACATGTTCATTTGCTTAATTAGTGTCTATGGTCATTTCTGTGCGACCACATCGCATGTACCCTGCTCTAGGGTACACCCTATATATACTTAAAAGAAGAATTTTATACCCTATATACTTAAAAGAAGAATTTATATGATTAAGATAGTGTTTATAAATAAATATTTAAAAATTGAATATATAATATGTGAACAATTATACCTATTTGTATTACACACATTTGTACTATAATATGTACATTATGTACCTATATACATACATAGTATACATTATCAAATTCCTCTCCAAAATGGTCATTTATTTTTTTTAATTTATTTATTCTACTTAGGTATACATGATAGCAGAATGCATTTTGATTCATTGTACACAGACAGAGAACGACTTTGCCTTTCTCTGGTTGTACGTGATGTAGAATCACAACATACATGCAGTCATACATACAGCTAAGGCTATGGTGTCCATCTCATTCCACCATTGTACTACCCTCATGCCCCTTCCCTCCTCACTCCCCTTTGACCAAAGTTCCTCCATTCTTCCCATGTCCTCTCCCCCATTATGGATCGACATCCACTTATCAGAGAGAACATTTGGCCTTTGGGTTTTGGGGATTGGCTTACTCCACTTAGCATGATGTTCTCCAACTCCATCCATTTACCTGCAAATGCCATAATTTTATTCTCTTTTATTGCTGAGTAATATTCCATTGTGTATATATACCACAGTTTCTTTATCCAGTCATCTATCGAAGAACATCTAGGTTGCTTCCACAGTTTAGCTATTGTGAATTGAGCTGCTATAAACATTGAAGTGGCTGCATCAGTGTAGTATGCTGTTTTTAAGTCCTTTGGGTATAGACTGAGGAGTGGGATAGCTGGGTCAAATGATGGTTCCATTCCAAGTTTCTAAGGAATCTCCATACTGCTTTCCAGATTGGTTGTACCAATTTGCAGTCCCACCAGCAATGTATTAGTGTGCCTTTTCCCCCACATCCTTGACATTCTGATTGGAGTGAGTTGAAATTTTAGAGAAGTTTTGATTTGCATTTCTCTAATGGCAGGAGATGTTGAACATTTTTGAACATCCCCAAAGATGATGGTCAGGGTACACTTTTGGTGTTTAACTTTTGGCTGTCATTGATAATTCTGTCAGTAGTACCAACTCCACCCTGTCTATTGCTATTGGTAAGAATTCCATTTTGACCATTCATCCACCTTTTTCTTTTAAATTTTTCCTAGATTTCTTTCCTTCTTGTCATCCTCAGCAAATCTCTGTGTTATTTAGAGATGCTCTCTCACAACATGAAATACACTTCACTGTCCATTAGTTGGACTGTGTATGTATCTTGGGCATAGATGTGATAGTCCTTTGGCATTTTCAGAACATAGCATGGGTCCTTGCACATAATATTAGCAAATCAAAATATATTGACTTTTGTTTTTTTATAAGCATCCATATTACCCCCTTTAAAAGTATGTTTGGCTCAATTTTTTTCTACATGGCCCAAAATACAAGCCCCTTAGATGGTGTATGAGGCCCTCTGTTGTGGGCCTTTTCCTAACTTTTCAGGTTCATCTTGTAATAGCCTGTCCTTCCTCTCTGCTTAAGCCACACTGACCTGCCAGTCCCTAGCAGATCTTTTGCATATATTATTCTGAGTACATAGAATGATATCATTTTTCCCTTTATTCAAAAAGTTTTAGTCTTTCTCAGATTTGATTTCAATTGTCTCTGCTCCAGGGAAGCCTTGACTTATTTCTTGGGCTCTGCTGAATTTCTTTCTTGTATGCCCTGATAGCACAATAGACTTTTCATTGGCAGCATTTATCATGGTGACAATATTACATTTATTCATGTGATTATCTGATTAATGTCATTCTTACTCATTAAGCCTTAAACATCATGGGATTATTTGTTTTCCTTTGCCATTTTATCTCTAGCATCTAACACAATGCTGGGTACATGATAAATGCTCAATGGATGTTTGTTGGATGCCTAGGTGAATGAATAAAGTATTATTCTGTTGCCTGAAAATAAAATCAAACGTATTGTCTTCCTTTGCTCCCATCTTCCATGACAGCAAGCACATACATATGAGCAAGGGCATAAACTGCGCTTTAGCTGAGTAGTGTGGGAAAACTGCCATGGTGTCAAGACACCAGCCATTGTTTCCAGGATTCAGTGACTTCCTGCGGTAGTACTTAGGGACATTGCTATTGCTGACCTCCTGTCTTTTGAAAGCTCTGTCTTCCCCAATCAAATGCCATAATGCTCTCTGAGAGAGTTGGACTCTAGCTGCAGGCTACTGTAAATATACCCAGGTGCCTTTTTACCTTAAATTCATATCTAAAAATAATCGGGTTGTTGAACCAAGAAGAATAATATACAATTTAAATTCAGGTACCAAGTGGCACATTTAGTTTAAGAATTGGCAATCTCACATTTGGTTCCTGACATTAAAAGACCTGTCTTGCTCTGAGGCATGTGTTACAGAAAACCCTGTAATACCACATGCCAAACTTGACTCGAAGATCAGTTCCCATATATATAAACATATGTGTATAATTATTATTTAACTCTTATTTACAAAGCTTTTTAAATGACTAACAGCACTAGATTTTATCACCACTTATTAGTTCTAATACAATGGCAATAGAGTATCACAAAGAAGATTTTTAAAAGTACTTATCTTTTTGTCACTTCAGTAGATTCCTCTAACTCTGCCTGTTCTCCCACCCCTACTCCACAGTCTTTCTCTGTCCCAGTCTCTCTCTGTCCCTCTCTCTCTCTCTCTGTTATAGTTTTCAAAATGATCCAGGTTTTGTTTGAATGAAGATAGGATGTCTTGACTCCAGGGTGCCATGTTTGCATATCTTTATTTTAAATGTCCTCACAGTGTAGCTCTGACAAGGACACAGTCCATGATCAGCAGTTGTCAGGATGTATTCAATGGCACCACTTCTGATGCTGTAACTGGGCCAAGGCAGCAGCATTATCTCCCGTCTCTCCACAATCCCCTTATTACATTGTACTACTTAGGGCTCCACAATTGACCACAGGGAATTGCCTTTTCCTAGATTTCAGAGTGGACTGAGCATTACTTGCCTTGATCTAAGTTTCTCTTTAACTTTTAAAGCCTGAGAGTGGAAAAACAAATGATTACTTTTAGCAAGAGAAAATGATGGAATCAAATGGCCTGAATAATATGGCAGTGAGTACTTGCTTAGTCATTTGCTTAATCAGGGAGTGAAATTATTGCAGAAAATGTTAATACGTAGTCCTGGATTTTCTAAATTAATAAAGACTCTCATTTCCATTTTCAGTGCGCTGTTGGATATTATTCCTTTTTAATGCCACATCATTGCTGGATTGATAATGGATTGGCACTAAAATGGGTTGGAGAAAAGGTGCCAGTCAATTCCAGAGTGGCTCAGGAAGAACAAATGCCAGTAGAACATCTGGGTTAAAGATATAGCTTCTCTGGGGAAGGCTGTTATCTTTGTAGATTGGGTGATAAAATTTGTGAGTCAGAACTTATATTGTGGTGTATTTCATAATAACTTTTCTACACAGTGTTAGAGGAGGGGGTGCCAGGATTGCTGTTTACAGTGGGAGCATTTGTGTTCCATTTGATTTAGTTTGAGTTTTTCCATTGCATTGTGATGAAACTTGTGCAGAAGTTTTGATAAAGAAGATATGTTAATATTTTATTGAATAATAATTGTAATAGTGAACCTTAAGAATGATATTGAAAACTGAGTCACTGAAGTCATGTAAAACTTGTGTTGTTATAATTTTGCTTACTGGAATACATAAGCATTGATATGAAAAGAGTTTTTAACTACAAAATGATATAATCCTTTGTCAACAGTGGTTATTTCTGGGTGATTTAAAAAGCTTTTTGTTTGTCTATATTTTTAAAGTGATTTGTAATGTAAAAGTTGCAAATACACATATGTATGCATGATGCAGATACACATATGTGTGCATATGTGAATACATATACCCGTTTGTCTCTGAGTAGATATATTGTTAGGCAGAGCTGTTATTTCAAAGAGACATGATATTTTCATTCTTTGAGATTATTTTTCAGAAGTAGGTGCTCATGAAGTAGGAAAAATAAAAAGTAAGATGAGAAAGAGTGGGATAGAGAAAAGGAAGACACTTCATAGCTACAACAATAGCTACTTGCCTGTAGCTATTGTTGGGAGATGGGTCTTTATCTTCCTATTTTCCTCCTAGGTCACATGTGGCTTGTCACTTTCACATAGGTTTGCAACCATGAAATTAAGGACAGAAGAAATTAATTACTTGCAATTCTAATGACTTTCTGGAGGCATGTGCTCCATGGCTTGAGACTGCTGTGAGACACTTCCACTAGAGTCTATCAGGAATTTTCTTGGTGTTATGGCATTGTCCTTTGTTCACAAAATAGTCAATTCCTTTATTTCACCTGCTTCCTTGCTTTGAAACCCAGTGTTTGATCAGGTGTTGGGTGGCCATATGTTTTACAGGCTCTTCTCTGACTGTGAGGGGTGGGGATTGTGCAGGTTTTCTAGTCCAAGGCAGTTGTGCTAGCCTTTCCTCTTGATTGGTGTGAGGTGAATATGTGACACTATGCTGGCCAATTAAGTAGAAGTGAGAGGTCATTAGGGGACTCTTCAGAAAATTTTTCTTAATCTTAAAGTAAGGATAGGTAAAACAGTGACTTATGCTTTCTTCTTGATTGGATTGTTGTGTGAGGAAGAAAATGATGAAACCACTGCAGCTGTCTTGTTATCACAGAACAAAGGGCCAGGTGGATCTGCTGGGGAGGGCAGGTGAGTTGAGAAACCACAGGGTTTCTATTGATATTTCCCTGCTTCTGAAACCTTCTACCTCTAAATTTCTTTCTTTCTTTTATCTTCTTTTTTGGTACCAGGGATTGAACCCAGGGGCACTTAACCACTGAGCCACATCCCCAGCCATTTTAAATTTTAAATTTAGAGACAGGGTTTTGCTGAGTTGCTGAGGCTGGCTTTGAACTTGTGCTCCTCCTGCCTCAGCCTGCTGAGTCACTGCGATTATCATACCCGGCTACCTCTGATTTTCTTGTTGTCAGGCAATGGATTCTCTAAATATTTTATCTGCTTTGCTGTTGCTGTTGGATTTGTTACAGCAAAAATCAACCTAACTGGTTCAACCTATAATCAGATTTCAAAATGAGGGATTTTTTTCCCTCCTTTGTAGGAGATAAATAACTCAGAAAACTGATAACCATGCTACAGAGAAAAATACAGTTTTGGTACTACCCACCCCATATAATGTTTCATTTTAAGGTGGGAGGGATACACACACACCCTGCTAAATGCTTTAAAATAGTATAGCACTTTGCTTAAATTTGAATTAAGACTTTGGAATCAATTTAAATGTCTACCAATGTAGAAATAGTTGACTCTGGTATATAATAGATAATGGAATGCTAGCTAATGGTTAAAAGGTGGTGCATTTATATGGGGAAATCTTCAATATATATTTTATGTGAAAAAGCAGAAAAACCAAAGTCTGCCTACATATACAATATGTTATTCACATTTGTGCGTAAGTGTACAGGTGTATATAAATGGTATTTTCTTTTATAAATTGATAAATCTATATGATATTTTTACTTACCTAGATTTGTCAATAGAGAAATTCAACAAATATATGGTGGTGGTCACCTTTGGGAAAGGGATCAAGATTGGGAATGTAAAGGTTGGGAGTGTAAATTTTTTATTCTGTGTATTTAAATAATATTTGACTTTTTACTTAAAAATTTTATTTAGTTGTTACCTATATGATGAAAACAAAATTCAAGGTCATGTTAAAATATTTATAATTGCTTTGAACCTTGTGATGGTTACTTCCCACCTAACGCATTAAGCAAAAATATTAATACATAATTTGCTTTCTTGTATTAATATTTTGAACAACATATAATCTGCTGCTCCTGGTTTCCCTTTTTTGCTACTGAGCATTTATTACACTCCTATACCTCTCTCTCCTATGATACTTTTCTGGTGTGTAGAATCTAAGAATGATGTGTGTTTCCTGACTTCTGTTCCTACTTCTGGTCTCTAATCTGAGAGTCTGGATTCCTGGTTCAGCCAGGAGTGGGAGATATTTAATTCTTGGACTCTTATGTGAGTGGTTCAAGTGGAAAGAGTGTTTGGAGGTCAGATTGGTTATAGAACAAGTCTCAAGGACCAGATTTTTCTGTGATAGGACATGAATCCTCCTTCTGTTGTGCAGACCCTAGACTTCTTTGTGTTTTTGCCTGTTCTTCAAGCTTGATCTTATGAGATCCCTGAATAGCCTTCCAAATTATTCCCTTTTTGCTTTTGATAGCTGACTGCTTATAGTCAGGAACTGACTGACACAACTAATATTAACTAAAGCAGACTTGTCTTTTTTTCTATATTAGATGATCAATAATCACTAGGACCATCCTATGGGAAATGGCTATGAAATATGAATGTCCACAGCAGAGTTTTATTTTGTGATTTCCACAGAAGCAAAGCCAGCTTTGGGTTTTTCTCTATTTAATTATGATAATGATGATGTGTTGTTCTTTTTATATCCTTCAGGCTGCTTTCACTTTTGATTACATGGAGAAAGAACAGAATTCCTAGAGATGTAATGAATTGAAGTAATTTTGACCTGTGTCAAATAAAAAATTTACTTGTAATTTTCTTTACAGTGGGAAATTATGGTAAATGATTGTCATTGAATATAGTTCCTGAAGGGAATTCAGTAATTATGTGGAATCATACCTTCATTTTATAGCTATGACATGAAAACTACAAATAAAAGACCCCAGATCACATAGCTATTTAAAATGAGAATTGGACTTAAAATTTCTGAATCCTAGTCCACAGTTCTTTCCAGTCCAAAGATTTCATGACTAAAAAAAGGAAAGATGTAGAAAGTAACAACAAAACACCCTTTGTTTTAAAAGGAATGGCAAATAAAATCCCAATAATACTTTATAGATTGTAGCTAAATACCATCTCAAACAATATTTGCCTCATTTGCTACCTATTATTTTCTTAGTTTTATTTTAATTAACAAATAATAATTATATGTATATATTTGTATGCAATGTTATGGCAGGAACATCTGAAAACCTTTCCTTTGGCTATTTTGAAATATGCAGTACATTATTATGAACTACAGTAACCTTGTTGTGTGACAGAATACCTATCTAACTGTAACTTTGTACCCATTGACCAACATTTCCCTTTTCCCCATCAATCACCTCAGTTCAGCCTCTGGTAACCACTATTCTACTCTCTAATTTTAATTTAACTTCTCTAATTCCACAAATCACTGAAACCATTTGGTATTTGCCTCCATGTCTGGATTATTTCACTTAACATAACAACCTCTAGGCTCATTCATGTTGTTGCAATTGACAGATTTTTATTTGTTTTTATGACTGAATAGTTTTTCATTGAGTGTATACACCACCTTTTAAAAATCCACTTATTTGTTGATGGAGACAATTTGTTTATACTTCTTGGCTATTGTAAGTAATGCAGCAACAGCATGATATTGCAGATATCTCTTTGGTATACTGATTTCAATTCCTTTGGGTATATATCTAGTAATGGGATGGCTATATCATATGTTAATTCTCTTTTTAGTGTTTTGAGGGTTTTCCAAAATAGTTTTACTAAATCACAATGCCACCAACAGTATGTAAGTGTTCTCTTTTCTCTGCATACCCACAACACTTAACTTTCATAGTTCTGTTAATGGACATTCTAACAGATGTGAGGTGATATCTCAATATAGTTGTAATTTGCACTTTTCTAATGATTAGTAATGTTGAACACTTTTTTCATATACCTGTTGGTCATTTGCATGTTTTCTTTTGAGAAATGTTTATTAAAGTCATCTGTACATTTTTAAATAGTCATTGGCTTTCTTGTTATTGAGTAGTATGAGTTTTTTGTGTATTTTGATTTTAAGTGGAATCTCATTGAATCTGTATAGCACTTCAGGTAGTATGGCCATTTGACAATATTGATTCTGCTGATCCAAGAGCACAGGAGATCTTTCCATCTTCTGAGATCTTCTTCAATTTCTTTCTTTAGTGTCCTGTAGTTTTTATTGTAGAGGACTTTCACCTCTTTTGTTAAATTGATTCCCAAGTATTTTATTTTATTTTTTTTGAGGCTATTGTAAATGGGGTAGTTTTCCTAATTTCTTTTTTAGAGGATTCTTCACTGATATATAGAAATTCATTTGATTTATGGATATTAATTTTATATCCTGCTACTTTGCTGAATTCATTTATTAATTCTAGAAGTTTTCTGGTGGAATTTTTTGGATCCTCTAACTATAGAATCATGTCATTGGCAAATAATGATAGTTTGAGTTCTTCTTTTCCTATTCATATCCCTTTAATTTTTTTCATCTGTCTAATTGCTCTGGCTAGAGGTTCAAAGACTATGTTGAATAGAAGAGATGGAGGAAGACATCCCTGTCTTGTTTCCATTTTTAGAGGGAATGCTTCCAATTTTTCTCCATTTAGGATGATGTTGGCCTTGGGTTTAGCATAGATAGCTTTTACAAAGTTGAGGTATGTTCCTACTATCCCTAGTTTTTCTAGTGTTTTGAACATAAAAGGGTGCTATATTTTGTCAAATGCTTTCTCTGCATCAATTGATAAACTCATATGATTCTTATCTTTAAGTCTATTGATGTGATGGATTACGTTAATTGATTTCCATATGTTGAACCAACCTTGCATCCTTGGAATGAACTCCACTTGATCATGGTGCACTATTTGTCTAGTTTTGGTATCAGGGTGATACTCGCCTCATAGAATGAGCTTAGAAGGGTTCCCTCCTTTTCTATTTCATGAAATAATTTGGGGAGTATTGGTATTAATTCTTCTTTGTAGGTCTTGTAGAACTCGGCTGAGAATCTATTTGGTCCTGAGCTTTTCTTGGTTGGCAGACTTTTGATGATGTCTTCTATTTCCTTGCTTGAAATTGATCTGTTTAAGTTGTGCATGTCCTCCTGGTTCAGTTTGCGTAGGTCATATACCTCTAGAAATTTGTTGGTGTCTTTGGGGTATTCTATTTTACTGGAGCATAAATTTTCAAAATAGTTTCTAATTCTCCTCTGTATTTCAATAGTGTTTATCATGATATTTCCTTTTTTGTGACAAATTTTAATAATCTGAGTTTTCTCCCTCCTTTTTGTTAGGGTGGCTAAGGGTTTGTCAATTTTATTTATTTTTTCAAAGAACCAGCTTTTTATTTTGTCAATGTTTTGAATTGTTTGTTTGGTTTCAATTTCATTGATTTCAGCCCTGATTTTATTTCAGCCTTCTATTTCTTTTGGTGATGGTTTGTTCTTCTTTTTCTAGGGCTTTGAGATGTAGTGTCAGGTCATTTATTTTTTGACTTTTTCTTCTTTTAATGAATGAGCTTAATGCAATGATCTTTCCTCTTAGCACTGCTTTCATAGTGTCCCAGAGATTTTGATATATTTGTATCAGAGTTCTCATTTACCTCTAAGAATTTTTTTTATCTCTTCCCTAATGTCTTTTGTTATGCATGCATCATTCAATAGCATATTATTTACTCTCCAGGTGTTGCAGTAGTTAATATATTTTATTTCATCATTGGTTTTTAATATCATTCCATTATGGGGACTGGGATTGTAGCTCAGTGGTAGAGCACCTGCCTCGCATGTGTAAGGCACTGGGTTTGATCCTCAGCATCACATAAAAACAAATAAATAAAGATATTGTGTCCATCTACAACTAAAAAAAAAATTTAAAAAATCATTCCATTATGGTCAGATAGAATACAGGATAGGATCTCCATTTCTTTGCATTTTCCAAGACTTGCTTTGTGGCAAAATTTATGGTATATTTTGGAGAAGGATCCATGTGCTGCTGAGAAAAAAGTGTATTCACTCATTGATGGATGGAATATTCTATATATTCTATGGAATATTCTATAAGCACTTATAGAATATTGATTGTCAGGTCATTTATTTTTTGACTTTTTCTTCTTTTCTTTGACTATTGTTTGATAAAACAAACAATATTGATTGTTTTATTGATTTCTATAGTTTCTTTGTTTATTTTATTGTTTGGAAGATCTATCCGGTGGTGAGAGAGGTGTGGTGAAGTCACACAGTATTATTGTGTTGTAGTCTATTTGATTCTTGTGGTTGAGAAGGGTTTGTTTAGTATACATAGATGCCCCATTGTTTGGGGCATAGATATTTATGATTTTTACATCTTGTTGATGTATGGTTGCCTTAAGCAGTATGAAATGTCTTTATCCCTTTTCACTAACTTTGGTTCAAGTCTACTTTATCTGAGGATGGAAACCCCTGCTTATTTACATGTTCCATACGAGTGATATGTTTTTTCCCACCCTTTCACCTTAAGTCTGTGGATATCTTTTCCTGTGAGATGAGTCTCTTGAAGGCAGCATATTGTTGGGTCTTTTAAAAATCCAATCTGTCAGTCTATGTCTTTAAATTGATGTGTTTAGGCCATTCCCATTCAGGGTTATTATTGAAATATGATTTGTAATCTCAGCCATTTTGGTTTATTTTTGGTTTTTACCTTGACTTGCTTTCCGCTTTGATTGGCCTTTTCTTTAGTATAGTTCCTCTCTTTGCAGATTTTCACTGTTGATTATTATTTCCTCCTCATGGAATATTTTGCCAAGAATGCTCTGTCTGTAGGCTTTCTCACTGTAAATTTTTTTAACTTTTATTTATCATGGAAGGTTTTTATTCTATCATCAAATATGAAGCTTAATTTTGCTCGATATAAGATCATAGTTGGCACCTATTTTCTTTCAGAGCTTGGTATATGTTGTTCCATGATCTCCTGGCTTTTAGGGTCTGGTTTGAAAAAATCTGCTGAGATCTGAATTGGTATCCCCCTATATGTAATCTGATTCCTCTCTCTTACAGCCTTTGAAATTCTATCTTTATTATGTATACTAGGCATTTTCATTGTAATGTGCCTTGGTGTAGATCTGTTTTAATTTTGTACACTTGGTGTCTTGTAAGCCTCTTGTATTTGATTTTCCAATTCATTCTTCATGTTTGGGAAATTTTATGATATTTCATTGAAGAGATTGTGCATTCTTTTGGTTTGAAATTCAGTGCCTTCTATCCAAATAAATCTTAGATTTGGTCTTTTGATGCTATTCCATAATTCTTGGATGTTATGTTCATGGTTTCTTACCATCTTCATTGTGTGGTCAACTTTATTTTTAAGACTGTATATTTTGTTTTTATTATCTGAGGTTCTGTCTTCCAAATGATCTAATTTGTTGGTGATAGTTTCTATTGAATTTTTTATTTGGTTTATTCTTTCCTTCATTTCAAGAATTTCTGATTTTTTCCCCCACAATCTCTACCTCTTTCTTGAAGTAATCTTTTGCCACTTGTATTTGCTCCTTTATTTCTTTTTTGGTGTAATCAATGGTTGTCTTATTTATTTTCATCTCTTTGTTGGAGTGGTCAATTTTTGCCTGTATTTGCTCATGTAAATCATTCTTTAATTTGCATATAATTTTAATTATGTACATTCTGAACTCTTTCTCTGACATTTCATCAATTGCTCTGGCAATGGACTCTATTATTTTAGTATCTTTGGGGCACTTTCTTCCCTTGTTTTTTTCATGTCAATTATGTGTCTGCACTTCCTTTCCTGTAGTGCAGATCTGAGGTATTGCAGTTTCTACCCTATAATCTTGTAGTAACCCTGCAGATTACCTGTACCTCACCTTGTTGTTCACTTCCAGTCCCCAGAAAGTGTCCCCAGATGGATGCTACTGCAACTAAAGATGCTGGTGGTGGTAGTGGAGGTAACTCAAGATAACACTGGGTATGGCCCAAGATGGATGTAACACTTTTAGACATAGGGCTGAAAAGGTGGGAATTACAATGGCTTTGGGCTTCCTGTTTGGAGATATAGTGCTATGGTGTGCTGTTCTGTAGTGGCCAGCTGACTCCAGGCCCTGTCTGTTGTCCCAAGGTGGAGGCTACTTCATGGGGATGGCTATGGTGATGGCTATACTATTCTACTATGGATTCACATGGGGAGTAACAGCATGGACCTCTACTCTGTGCAGGGAAAGTCCTGGGCCTGGGCTCTAACACAAGTGCAGTGGGGAGGGGGTGGACCTGGGCCTGGGCCTGGGCCTGGGCTCCCGTGGGTCAGCAGGAGCAGTCCTGGGTCTGATCTAGGCCTGGGCTCTGGCCCTGCAGTTGAAATTTAGATAGGAGTTACATTAAATCTGTAGATTGTTTTGGGTAGTGTGGACATTGCAACAATAATAATATTCTAATTCACAAGCAAAGGTTTTGTGATTTGAATATGAGGTATTCTCCCATCAAAAGCTCATGTATTAATTCAGGAGGAAAAATGATTTCATTATGAGAGGTATAACCTAGTCAGTGGATTAATCCATATGATGGATTAATAATTTAAACGGATTACAGGGTAATAACTATAGGGAGGCAGGACATGACTACAGGAAATGGATCACTGGGGGCATGCCTTGGAGATTACATATTTTATCACGGGCTCCTTGTGCTATTTGGCTGCCAGAATCTGAATATCTTTCCTTCACCATATCCTACTGTGATGATGTTCTGCTTCACTTTGGACCTAGAGTAATGGCCTCTGAAATCATAAGCTTAAGATAAACTTTTTCTCTGAAAAGTTGTTCTTGTCAGGTATTTTGGTCATACTGAAAGAAAGCAAACTAACAGAACAGGTGTCTTTCCATTAATTTGCATCATCTTCAGTTTCTTTCATTGGTGTTTTGTGGTTTTTAATTACATAGATCTTTCACTTTCTTGACTAAATTTATCCCTACAAATTTTATTGCTACTTTAAATAGATTGTTTTCTTAATTTCTTTTTTTCAGATAGTTTATTTTTAGTTTATAGAATTGCCATTGATTGGGCTGGGGTTGTGGCTCAGTGGTAGAGTGCTTGCCTTGCATGCGAGAGGCACTGGGTTCTATCCTCAGTACCACATACAAAATACATAAATAAATAAAATAAAGATTAAAAAAAAGATGAATCTACCATCAAAAAAAAAAAAGAAAAGAAATGACATTGTTTTTTTTTTTAATGTTGATTTGTATCCTGCAATGTTACTGAATTCATTATCAGTTCTAATAGTACTTTGGTGGAATCTTTAGGATTTTCTATATATAAGATTATATCATCTGCAAACAGATACAACTTTACTTCATAGTTTCCTCTTTGGATGCCTTTTATTTATCTTGTATAATTACTATAGCTAGGATTTCCAGTACTGTGTTGAACAGAAGTGGTGAAAGTGGACATCTTTGTCTTGTTCTTGGTCTTAGAGGAAAAACATTCAACTTTTCACCACTGGGCATGAAGCTAGCAGAGGGCTTGTCCTATATGGTGCTTATCTGGTTGAGTGACATTCCTTCCATACCTGATTTGTTGAGAGGGATTTTTTAAAAAATCATAATAGGATGTTGAATTTGTCTAATACTTTTTTCATCTATTTAAAAGACCATATGGTTTTTGTCTTTTGTTCTGTTATATGGTGAAACGCATTTATTGATTTGCATGTGTTAAAACAAACTTGCATCCTAGATATGAATGAAAGTTTTTTTGTAGCTTTGAATACAATTTCTTAGATTTTATTGAGGATTTTTGTTATCTATGTTTGTCAGTGCTACTGGCCTGTGGTTTAGTTTTCTTATAGTGTTTTTTGCCTGGCTTTTGTAGTGTTTTGGTTGGTTTCATAAAATATTTTTTGAAGTACTCCTTTCTTCAGTTTTTTGAAAGAGTTTAAGAAAGATTGGTATCAATTCTTCTTTAAATGTTTGGTGAAATGTACCCACTAAGCCAATTTTTTCTTTGATTGTAGACTTTCAGTTACTGATTCTCTCACTCATTATTGGCCTGTTCTTATTTCCCACTTCTTCATAATTTAGTCTTCAAAAGTTATATGTTTCCATATATTTATATATTTTGCTATTTGTTAGTATTTAATCATTCATAATAGTCTTTTGTGAGCCTTTGTATTCTGTTATCAGAAGTGACGTTTTCTCGTTCACTTCCAATTTTAAGTCTGCTCTCTTTTTTTAGTGTAGCTAAGGTTTTATTGATTTTGTTTATCTTTTCAAAAAGCCAACTTTTTGTTTTGTTGTACCCCCTTTTCATTTCTGAACTGAGGATTGAACCCAGGAACACTTTACCCCTGAGCTACATCCCAGTCCCCCCACCCCAACTTTTTTAAATTTTGAGACAGGATCTCACAAAATTGCCCATACTGGTGATGAACTTGTGAATCCCCTGCCTCAGCCTCCTGAGTTGGTGGGATTATAGGTATGCACCATTGTACTTGACCTACACTTGTGTTGTTTATATTAAAAGTTTTAGGAAACTCTGCCTTTAGATAAGAAATAGGAAAAGTTTAAATACATTTTAAAAGCTCAAAGAACAAAACCTCTACAAAGAAAGAATGTACTTTTGTCTTACTTACCAGAACAGTTGCCTTTATATGCTACATTTATTTTTGTGGATAACAATGAAAATATCTTTAATATTATAAATTAATTATTTAATTTCTGGTTTTCATAACACAGAAGGAGTACAGCTGAGCTTCTAATTGTGAGGGAGATAGAATTGGTCCCAGAAGCCCCTATGATACCAAACTCTGCAGATAGTCAAGTCCCTTCTATAAAAATAGTTTATCATGTGCATATTACCTACATATACCTTCTATACACATTAAATCATCTCTACATTACTTATAACATCTTATATATTGTAAATGTTGTGTAAATAGTTATAATACTATATTGATTAAGGAATAATGACAAGAAAAATTCTGTGCATATTTTATACAGAAGGACAATATTTTATATATTCATTATTACATTTTAATTCTATGGTTAGTTGAGTCCATGGATGTGGAATTCATGGATACAGAAGGTTAAATGTATTTTTTTTTTTTAGCAAACATTGTTAAGAAAATGTTTTAAAAAGATAAATATGAATCAAATGGTGGCAAATGGGCCAAAAACTCTATACAGACTAAAGGAGAATGGATAACATAAAATTTATAGAGTAAGAAGGCTAACATGGTAGGGGCTTAATACTCCTTTTGTCTTGGTTATCACATTGGAAGGCTCTGTGTGTGTTTTTTCTATGCAGATTCATTCATTCAACAGATATATTTT
The DNA here is from genome assembly GCA_004024805.1 of Geosciurus inauris. Taxonomy (NCBI): domain Eukaryota; kingdom Metazoa; phylum Chordata; class Mammalia; order Rodentia; family Sciuridae; genus Geosciurus; species Geosciurus inauris. Next base: position 3,911 of record PVHX01011041.1, on the reverse strand, counting down.
GAGCCCAACTTTTTCCCAGGCACTATTCTGAACACCTGAAATACACCAAGTCAAGGATGCCTGAACATGTGGACCTACATTCTTGGCAGTGGAATACAGGAGACAACAAAAAACATGGTGAACATGTAAGTACTCTAGAATATTGGAAGAATATAAGAACTAGAAACAAAAAGAAAATTTGACATAGTAAGAAGGGAGTGGAGGTTTCAAAAGTGTTCGAAATAGGCTCATTGAGAAACTGACATTTGAACACAGAAGTAAAAGAAAGTGGAGGAGTTACTACACAGAGAAAGAACATTCCAGGAAGACACAAGAAGTCCTAAGAAAAGCATAAAAATGCCAGTGTGGCTGAAATGTAGCATAAGAGGTAGTGTGGTTAGAGGTAAGTTTGAGTTGAATAGCACCTTTTAGAATCTTGGTAGGATTTTGGCTTTTACTATAAGTGAAATGATGAGTCACTAGAGGGATTTGAGCAGACGAGTTACATGATTTGATTGACACTTAAGAGAATTTCTCTGTTGATGGTGCTGTATATACACTGGGGAGCAAGGGAAAGAGGGGAGAGAGGAAGGAAGGAAGGACTAGGGACAAGAAATATGTCCTAGGACATGCTTCCCAGAAACCAGACTCTTCAACTAGGCCCCTCTTCCTGAGATTCCATCATCTCCCAATAGCCCATCAAATTATGAATCCATCAATTGATTAACCCATTGATGATATCAGAACCTCATGATACAATCACCTTTAAAAGGCTGCACCTCTGAATGTTGCTGCCTTGGTGGGCCAAGCCTTCCACACATGAGCTTTTTGGAGACATTTCAGATCCAAATCAATATATACCAACGGAAATGTAGATCAGGTTGACATCCTCAGTGTTGCATCCAGTATCTTTTGTTTTTGTAATCAGGACTTAATAATTCAACTGAATGGCTCTACTGAGTCATAGCATTGATGCTCAAAGCCAGTTCAGTTCCTTCTTTCCCTGCATAATGTTTCTGAGTTAGGGAGGAATAATATACAGAATCCAGTGGAAGTAAACCTCTGGGGACCGTTCTTTTGGAAAATTCCACCTATTAGAAAGCTAAGTATCCCTTGAGGTTGTGTTTTAAAACTGTGCTCCTCAAAGGTAGAGGTGAGTGAATGAAGTGAAATGGGGGAGGGAAAGTGTTTTAAGACACAGCAGCATCCTTAAAACAGAACTGTATAAAATGTAATCAATTTTTTTTCATACTATAGAACAGGTCAACATTTGTTTTAATAAGTAACCAATGCATTAATGCATTAATAACTGACCCTTCAGTAAAGTAGAGCTTTTATAATCCGGACTTGGAGTCTTACCTTAGACCAGAGAGCACTCTAACAAAATAATTATCAGGTAAGGAAGACAATCTTCACACAAATGACCTCCTCTTTCCTAAACTGCTAGGAAACTAGAACAAATAGACACAATAATTGTTTTTAAATATCGAACATCAGACAGTGTAGGCCCTTGATCCCTAAGAGAAGGGAAACACATGAAGTGAGCTGTTAGCTTTCTGTCTGGAGGCGTTTCTGGATCCTAGTACAGACAAGGGACCAGTGAGAATACAATGGTCTCAGTTTATTGAGAAGAGAGAGATCAGAGTAGAGGGAAGATGAGGTGGCTGGATTTGGCATGATAAACAGCAGAAAATAACTCTGGAAATTTGTATAATAATTTTACTTCCATTGTATTAAGCCACAAATGAGGCTGAAAAGGAAAAACAAAAATGCTGAAGAATTTCCATACCCATGCCAGCCAGCCAGAGAGACATTCAAATTTCATCCAACCAGAGTGAAGAGTCCTCACTAAATATTCAGGGCATTCAAAAGAGACTTAATAAGGTCATGTCGTAGTAGTAGATCTCAACCAGATCAACCCTAGCAGAACTTGAAAACAACTTCAAAGTGATCAAGGTGATTAGAAAGTAATGTGACTACCTGACAGAAAAATGTTCAGCACTTTTTAAGGAACAAAATAAAACCTGGAACTCAACTACATAAAATTCAAAATGTCTAGTATATGATTTTAAAAAATCATAAATATAAAAAGACAAGAAAATATGACCTACTATCAAGAGAAAAAAATTCAGCTGCTACAAATAGTCACATAAATAATAGAGATGGGAAATTAAAAGACTAAGATGTTATAGATAGATAGATTCAAGGTTTTGAAGTAAAACATGAAATAATGAGGGGAAAATAGTAAAAAGACCCAAATGGAAGATGTAGAGCTAAAAAACACAGCATCATAAATTTTTTTAAAAAATCACTGGATAGGATTAAGGTAAGAGAGTATGGCAGGAAAAAGGAATCAGTGAGCTTGATGACATAGCAATATATATTATTTAAAATGAAGCACAGAGGCCAAACCATCTGAAAAACAATAGCAGAGTCTCAGTGACCTATGGAATAATATTTATTTTAAAAAACCTAAAATATGTCAGTAGAGTCACAGAAGAAAAGGAGAGGGAAAATTAAAATATCTAAATAAGCAAAGACTTAAAATTATCTAAGTTTGATACAAATTATAGACAGATCAATAAACTCAATGAACGACAAAGAGGATGCTCACAAAGCAACTCACACTAAGGCATATCGAAATCAAATGGCTAAAAACCAGGATGGAAGATAAGGAAACAAAAACAAAAACACACATTAAGCTCAGAAAACAATGAATTTCTGTCAACTTCTCATCAGAAACAATGGAAGCCACAGGAAATTAATATCACCTCTTTAAAATTTAATAGTAAAATTTGCTCAATCTAGAATTCTACACACAGTTAAGAGATCTTCTTTAGGTAAAGTCATGTCCAGATGAAAGTTGAAGTAAATTTGTCACCAACAGACCTGTTTGAAAAGAAAGTGTTGTGGTTTGAAGTATCAGACCAAAGTATCCTCCCAAAAGCTCCTGTGTTAATGCAGAGGTGAAATGATTGTATTATGGGAGCTGTGACCTAATCAGTGGATGGGTTAATACTTTGAACAGACTGGACTAACTGGATGGTAACTATTGGTAGCAGGGGTGTGGCTGGAGGAAGTAGGTCACTGAGGGGGGGGATATGCCTTTGGAGTTTATAATTTGTCTCTCTTTCTCTCTGGTGCTATGAGCAGAGGGACTTCCCTCCTTCATACCTTTCCGCCCTGAGGCTCCACATCATCTTATGTCGAGAACCGTAGAGTTGGCCAACTATGGACTGAACCTCTGGAAATGTGAGCTCAAAATAAACTTTTCTTCCTCTAAGTTGTCCTGGAGAGGTATTTTGGTCACAGCAATGAATACCTAATTAACATAGAATGGTAGAAAGAATTCTCAGGCAGTGCATGTAAAGAAGTGATTATATGTTTCCCGTTCCCATCCCTAATGTATCCTCATCCACTAATCAGAGAGAACATTCGGCATTTGGTTTTTTGGGATTGGCTTACTTCACTAAGCATAATGTTCTCCAATTCCATCCATTTGCCTGCAAATGCCATAATTTTATTCTCTTTTATTGCTGAATAATATTCCATTGTGTATATGTACCACAGTTTCTTTATCCATTCATCCTTTGAAGGGCATCTGGGTTGCTTCCATAGTTTTGCAATTGTGAATTGTGCTGCTATAAACATTGAGGTGAGTGCTTTATTGTAGTGTGCTGTTTTTAAATCTTTAGGGTATAGGCCAAGGAGTGGGATAGCTGGGTCAAATGGCAGTTCCATTCCAAGATTTTTAAGAAATCTCCAAACTGCTTTCCAGATTGCTTGTACCAATTTGCAGTCCCACCAGCAATATTTGAGCGTACCTTTTTCACCGCATCCTCCCCAGCACTTATTGTTGCTATATTTTGGATAGCTGCCATTCTGACTAGTATGGGATGAAATCTGAGCGTAGTTTTGATTTGCATTTCTCT